>LFZO01000200.1:0-58766 GCA_001578225.1 Pseudocercospora musae | reverse complement strand
TAGATCTTTCATGTTAGAGTCGCTCTATTCGCACTATTCTATTAGGTAATCGTCGAGTACTATCTCTTTTAAGCTTACGCTAGTTAAAACATCTACTACCGCATATTCATCGTATAGACCCTCTTTATCCTTTACCTCAATCTCTTTCCTAGATTATGTTAGTATTCGATTAATAATGAATTCAATAAGGCCGGCTATATAGCTAGCTATAGCGATACTAACCCTCCATTCCTCTACTACAAGAAGACTAGTCTTAGACTAGATAGCTTCTCTTCTTGTTCGGCCTTGCTTTTCTACTAAAATGTAGCTTTATCCTACTTAGGTCTCTCCTTCTACTTCTCTAGCTACTATCGGAATGTAGTTTACTTAGCTCTTTTCTTCTTTCTTAAGGCTTGTTTAGTCTTAGACATTTATGAGACTCGCTTTACGTCTACTATAGTCTTCCTATATATAGAATACGCCTCTTTTGTCTTGCGACGCTTTAGGCTCGGTACGCGATTATTAGGTTCATTATCCTCGTCGTAGATGCGGTTACCAAGCTCGTAGTCGCCTTAATGTAGTTACTAAGTACTACTACGGATAGTAGGTTAAGCTATATACTTATCGCGAGCTATCTTGCGCGGTCGTTATAGGATGTTAATATCGAAGTTTTCGCGAGGTAAGAATTAGCAATATAGCTTAGAAATTGATAACGTAACCTACCCGAGGTTTCTACGGCAATAGCGACCTAGGCGATACGTAGATACTATAGGACGAGTACTAAGTAGTACAAAAGTGAAGCTTCCTTTATGTAGCCGGTAGTGTAGCCGGTCTTTTAAGTAACGCTTGTAGAACCCGGAAAAAGTCCGGGTTCTAACCCGAAATTAGTATAGGTCCTAGAACCCGAACCCAAACCAATCGTCCGGTTCCCGCCAAGAAACCGAACCCGGACCCAATTTCTCGGGTTGTACCTAACCTACTAGGACGTCTAATTAGTTATAGCTAGCTATATAGCTAGCTATATAAGAAGTAGAACTTACTACCTAGGTATCTACGACCTATGCCTATAGTTACCTTCTTATTTAGCTTACTAGGCTTAAAGGTAGTACTTTTCTAGATCTTCCGTATAGTAGTATAAATATTGTAAAGAACGCGAGTAGTGCCTTTCTTCTTCTTAGTAGTACTAGTAATAGACTTTCTAGTTATTCTAGATATAATAAGTATATAACTAAAGGTATAGAAGTATAGTATAGGTAAAGAATAGGCGATATATAATATAAATACCGAATTGAAGAAAGTTATTATTATATATAATTGTATTATAGGTTAGTATAATAAAAACGTCGTTACTACTATTTCTAGGAAAGTAAGTAGAAAATAATAGAAAGTAACGTAATAAAACCTTAATAATAGTAAGACTACTCGATAATAGTAAGAGTAGAAGATACTTTATACGCGACTAGGCAAGATTTAATATAATTCCGAAGTAATAGGTAAAGCTAAATCTATAGCTAGTAGTATAGCTAGCTATAGTTAGAGAATATACCTTAAAAAATCTAATAAGTAATAACTAAAAATAACGTAATAAAGCTCGATAATAGTAAGAGTAGAGAATAGAATATATACGACTAGGCAAAATTCGATACAATATCGAAATAATAAGTAAAGCTAAATCTATAGCTAGTAGTATAGCTAGCTATAGATAGAGAGTATATATTAAAAATCCAATAAGCAATAACCGAAAATAATATAATAAATCTCGATAATAGTAAGAGTAGAGGACAATATATATATAACTAAGTAGGATTCGATACAATATTGAAATAATATATAAAGCTAAATATATAGCTAGTAGTATAGCTAGCTATAGTTAGAGGAAAAGTATCGAAGAAATAGCTATAAAGACTTAGACTAACTATCTCGAATTATTAGAATTATTCTTCTAAAAGTCGTATCTAGATCTTCGTAATAAGCTATATATCTTTCTACTATAGAGTTATCCTTTTAGCGTAAATTGCGAGTAGGTTAGCTAACTCGAATATAGTCGTTAAGAATGCCTTACTCGCTTCCTATAGAGCTTTAATCGCAATACTCTAAAAGCGTAGGTTAGCTTTATAATATAGTACTATCTCTCTAACGAGCTACTAGAAAGGAAGCTTATTTATTAAGAGATCTATACCTTTAGTATTTTAATAAAACCGAATCTCCTAGAGGGCAACTATGCCTTACTTCTACTTAAACCTCTTACTACTAGTATTGCTTTTAAAAGCAATAATCTTCCTACGTCTTAAAGTCTACTTTATAGACTATAACTAGCCTTTACGTTATTTCTAAGGACTCTTAGTTAGAAGGCTCCTTATAGGTTTCTTTCGAGGAATCTATATTTTCCGACTAATAGTATTACTAGTACGAATAGGTTGTTTATTAGTTTCTACTATAGCTAAAATAATTAGTACTAGTCTAAGAGGAAATATAGGCTAACTTACCCTAAGGAAGTTGTAGTTTTGTTATTTACGTTAGTATAGGTAGAGATAATAACGATATTCTTAGAAGAGAGAATAACGACTTATAATCTATTTCTTAGCTATTATCTTAGTAGTTTCTATTATTAAAGGAACTAAAAGGTCTATCTAGGTCGTCGATAATCGTATCTCTATAGAAAGGCATTTTTCTAGGATATAAAACGAAGAAAGAGATAGATAAAAGAAGACTAGGTATATATATAGGAAAACGTTATCGTAGTAACGTTAACGACTAGCTTATAGAAAATAGTAAAGACAACTAGCTATATAGCTAGCTATAGAGCAAAGTCCTACTCCGCCCTAGCCGTTATATTGTAAGGTTATAATATTAAAGAAATATACTTAGAAGAGTATAGTATCTATAAAGAACTCTTTTTCTCTATTATAGATAGGATTTATAAGATAAGAAGCTAGTAGGACTATAAGCTATACTTGTTCGAGTATAGTATAGGTAAGTTAATAGCTACTTACCTAGAGCTAGCTATATAGTCCTAAGCTCTATATCTCCTAAGGCTAACGAAGTCCCTATTTTCTAGATTAGCTTATAGTTCCTTTACTTATTACTTATCGGTAGTTCTACGAGTAGACGCTTTCTTTAGAGGTATTATAATTTCGTAGATACGAAGGCATAGTACATAATTTAGTCCTACGCTTAGATAAATAGAATATACGCGTTATTATAGTATTATACAAAGATATCGAGGAAATATTAGTATAAGCGAAGTAGTACTATATATTATATAAAATCTTGCTTACTATAAGATCAAATACTATAGTTCCTCTCGCGAACTCCTTTTTACTATCGTTAATAGAATTTATTAGAAATAAAGTTAGGGACCCTATAAGCTATACTTATTCGAGTATAGTCTAGATAAGGTAATAGTAACTTACCTATAGCCGGCTATATAGCTAGCTAGTAACTATTAGATAGACGAAGAATATACTATTACTATTAACTTCTAGTAAGCTATATTACTTACTTAAGCTTACTACTAAGCTAAGAAATTGTATCTATAAATATGTCCTAATTAAAGGATTAAAGAGCGTAGTATCTATAGCGAACTCTTTTTTACTATTATTAATAGAATTCTCTAGATACGAAGCTAGAGGCGCTATAAGCTATACTTACTCGAGTAAAGTATAAGTAAAGTAACAACTCCTTACCTATAGCTAGCTATATATATAACTAACTTAATAAGATATAGCTATATATCCTCGCTATCTCGATCTATCTAAATCTAGTCGAGGATAAGGTTCGTAAGGTACTCGAGGAGGTTATTACTATTTAGTTATAGTAGCGTTAGTAAGATCTAGTTACGAAAGAGCCCTATAGACTTAGTAAAGATAGAAGGCTAGTAGTAATTAGTATAGTAGACGCGGTCTATATATAGTATACCTATATAGACCTAGTAATCCTACTATACTATCTTTAGCTCTATTGCTATAAGTTACTCTAAAATTATAAGATAAGAAACTAGAGGAACTATAGACTATACTTATTCGAGTATAGTATAGGTAAGGTAATAGCTACTTTACTATAGCTAGCTATATAGCTAGCTAGTAACTATAGGATAAATAGAGTATATACGATAGTCTAGGTAGTATATTTCTTTAAAAACTCGTATAGTTAGCTCTCGGGTTAGTAAAATAATAAAGATAACTAACTATATATTAGTAGCGACTTATATCTAGAGGTAGTATCTAGAGCTCGGTAGAGATCTAAGTGATTTTACCTAGCTAGCTATAAGGCTAGCTATAAGGCTAGCTATAAGAATTTTATTAACCTTACTATCTATAGATCCTATTTTTAGGATTCCTATCTAGATCCCCTTAATATCGCTTCCGCTTTCGCTTCGAGGACTTATTACCTTCCTCCTCGTTATTACTAATTAATTAGATAGAAGGACTAAATCGAGTATCTTCTTCCTTATCCTAGTTCTTACTCTCCTCTTCCTCTATCCTCGCTTCCTCTCTAAGTAAGTTATATAAAGTTATAGTATAAGGATTATTCTTCCCTTAACATTTCTTCTATATAAGAAAATTCCTATTAATTGTAATTATCTTAAAGATAGTCGGACTATATATTCGATTGTATTAGTACTAATACTATCTAGTACTAAACGAGTACTCTATCCCGATTCCTATCCTAGGAATTACTAGGATATCTCGAGCAATTGTAGCGATTATTAGATAACTCTCGGTAATTCGAGACTATATCCCTAATATATTATCCTCTAAGAAATCGTTTACAAGATAGGATAAATCTAATTCTCGTTAGCTTATAGCTTAGGATAATAACTATACTAATAGTAGAACTTACTTTACCTTCGATATATCTCGAGTTTATCTAGAGCTCCCCTTGCCTCGATCTCGTCCTATTTAAGGGCCTAGGTACTAAATATAAACGACGTTCGCAATTTCTTAACCTTCTTCTACTATTACTATTCCTTAGCTCTATATACTATATAATTAGAGTACTCCTTAATAAGCTCCTTTAATACTAACTAGTAGTACTCTTACTATTTTAGTTTATCCTTCTACTCGTCCTATTACTAGAATTTAGTCTTTTATATTAAATAAAGGAGGACTACGATACTATAGATATCGCTAAAGGTCTCGAAAGTAGCCGAATAATATTTATTAAGCTTTTATTCTAATACTATAAGTATCTTCGTTATAGTAACCTTCTAAGGAATACTCTTTTTACTTAGCTTCTTTATAGATCGATCTAGTTCGTTAAAGAGCTAGTTATAATACCCGAATACCTAATAGATCGTTAGTCCTCGGATTCTATCTATTATATTCGTAACGATAGTATATAGCCTTATAATCGAAACAAGATGTTTAGCCTATCTCTACTCTACCTTAGTTAAGGCTAGCTATTCGATACCTTACTTAATATAGTACTAGTCTACTATATAGCGTAGTTTATATATTTAGACTAGTATATAGAAAAACGAGTCGAATCTAGTCTTAACGTTTTAGGTTAATCGAAGTAGTCGTTTCGGAGGCTAGGATTACTATTTCTTATTCTAAGCGATACTTTTACTATTAATCCGAGGCTTGTCTACAAGATTTGTCTAGATAAGTATAAACGTATACTATTGCTACGAGCTAGAGTTACTATAGATTACTATCTAGTAGATCTAGATTAGTTAGTTAAGAAAACTAGTAGCTAGCTATATAGCTAGCTATAAGTACTAGTAGTACTTACTTTATAAGTAACTATAGTAAGACTCTATTCCTTAGAAGCTTTTATAGCTACCTTTAAAGTACTTAGCTTGTCCTATACTTTCTTTTCGTCTAATATCTTCTACTACTCGTCGTTCTAAGGTACTAGCTTTAATTTCGTAAATAGCGCCTAGATAGCGATTTATAATATATAGACTAGATAGGGAAACTTCTTAGGAGAGGGAATTATTACTCTCGTATCGAATAGTAGATCTATATCTATCGGTTCTATCGCGAGACTAGTCGGGTCCTTAGACCTAGAATCGTTCTTATATTCCTCGTTAGTATTCTCTAATAGTCTAATAGATAGTATTGTTTATATTGCAATAGTTTAATTAAGTTTCTCGATTGCTTCTTATCTAAAATTAGTATTAGTATAAGATAGCTACTAGGAGGGCTATCTATAAGTTTTTATAGAGCGTTTTATTATTACTTACGTTATCTATCGTAATAGTAATTAGCCTAGTATAAACCCTAACTTGCTTTAGCGCTTTTTATACTAAATCTACTATATTTGCTCTAGAGTAGATTCTTATAATTTTAGGGAATCTAATTATTAACTTATAGTATTTCTATTACTTATTAATAAAATAAAGTATAATAGAGAGGAATAATACCTATATCGTCCTATTTAACTAGCTATTAATTGCGATCGCTACTTAGTTAGCTAGTACTACTAGATCCTTTATCTCTTTAATAGTACTTTCTATATTTTATATAGAATTACTATATTAAGTACTTACTAAGAGAAACGGGGATAGATTGTTAGTAAGTACTAAGGTAGTAGTACGTTTTTTAGACCGATTCCCTCTTAAAGAAGTCTTCTAGAAGTCTATTAACGATAATTATCTCGTTTACTAGTTAATAGAAATCCTCGAGACTATTCTTACTAGCGTTAACTATATACGTATCCTTCTTTCCTTACTATAATATTATTAGACTTACTTATTATATCCGAAGTAGCTAGCGTATAGCTAGCTATAGGGAAGTCCTCTTACCTTAGCCCGAAATTCGGTATCTACCTCGTCCTATTAATTCTTCTATACTAAACGATACTTTTAAGTCTTTAAATACTTTATAGTAGTAGTATTGCTATTCCTAATTAATAGATACTTTATAACTAGCCTATAGAAATTGTATATTACTACTAGCTAACCCTTAAGCCTATCGAGAATAGTAACTATCCTATATATAGCTCCTTTAGTTAAATACTTCTAGATAAAAGTATTCCTATCCTTACTTCCCTAATTAATAGGAAACTTCTAGATATTCTATAGCCTCTAAAGTAAAGGATAACTAGAGCATTTTACTATATTCTACTAGGTCTCTTAGACCTATTAATAAAAAGGCTCGTAATATTCCTTCTTCTAGATATAAACATTATCCTATTTATCGAAGATAGCTAGATCAATAACTAATAGGACTCTTAATTAAGTATTCTTAGGAGAGAAGGGATTTCGTTAGACTATCGATACCGACAATTAACGAGAACGTTAACTATCTCTACTAAAGGACTAAGCCCCTACTAGACTACTTCTTATTCGAATAGTCGATAGTAAGGTATTGTTTCGTCTTCGTAGAGAACTTTAGATAGATAGACGTAAAGCTCTATTGTTTCCTCCTTATCCTTAAGATCTAGTCTATACTCTTAATAACTATCTAGAGTATAATTGTAACCTTATTATTTATAGGCTTAGTAATAAACGAGTATTTAGGATAGTAGGAACATTAAGGAGGTTAGTATTTAGAGGTATAGTAGCTTATAGATATAGTAAAATAGCGACTTAGATAGTAATCTTAGGATTAACGATCGAGAGTCCTAAGGAGCTTTAATAGTCGGATAGATTACTATTAAAGTAAGAAAGAAAGTTAAAAAGGTCCGAACTATAATATAAAATTATAGATAGCTAGGTACGAGACAAAATTTCAATAATATAGGTAGCTAGACTAATAAGAAGAATAGAAATTCTAGGATGTATAGTCGTATACTAATAATCTTTATTTTAGTAGTTATATAAACTACTATACGAGCTAGTCTATAGCTATCTACTTGGTATCTTATATAACTATATCTTTAGTTATCTACTATACTCTAGTAGTATCTACTACTATATAAGTAGAGTATATATAGTCTATAGCTACTTATCCTAAGCTAAGATATATTCTATCTTTCGAATTACTAAGATATATTGTTAAGAGGTATATTAGCTTTAATATTCCCTTATAGCCTAGCTTAGCTAGTATCTTGTAGTACCTATTCGTCTCCTCGAGGTACTTCCTCGCGATATTGAAGTAATAGTAGAGAGCTTTTGCTCTACTACGTTCTAGACATACTATATCCTTAAAGTAGTAGTAGTAGAGATTATAGTTTTAAGACTAGTAGCTAGGCTAATCTAAGCGAAGCATACTCCTAAAGTATAGTAGAAAGCTTTTATCCTATATATTAATATCTCGAATAATAATATACTTAGTAAGGATATAGATTTCGTATAGTATAGGGAAGCGTTCCTAACTTAAAGCTTTCTATAGAATTGTTAGTAAGACCTAACTTTTTAGCTAGCTATAAAGGATATACCTAAACTCTACTATTTCCTACTACCTTTAATAGCTTTCTAATCTAGACCTTAGTCTTTGTACTCCTCCTAAACTACTTAATTGCCTATAGCTTTCTCTATATCGAATAAATAGTCTTATACTAATATATATATACTATACGAAACTCGATATCAAGAAATTTTAAGTAATAAAGCTCTTTAGCTACCTCTTGTATCTTAGCTTTATAACTTAGAGTAAGAGGCTAACTTAGATTAATAAAATCCTAGTTCTTAGAATCTATAGATAGATCTTTTATATCTAAGTCGCTCTATTTATACTATTCTATTAGATAATCGTCGAGTACTATCTCTATTAAGCTTATACTAGTTAAAATATCTACTACTATATATTTATTATATAGATCCTCTTTGTCCTTTACCTTAATCTCTTTCCTAGATTATATTAGTATTCGATTAACAATAAATCTAGTAAGGCTAGCTATATAGCTAGCTATATTAATACTAACCCTCTATTCCTCTACTATAAGAAGACTAATCTTAGACTAGATAGCTTCTCTTCTTATTCGGCCTTACTTTTCTACTAGAATATAGCTTTATCCTACTTAGGTCTCTCCTTCTACTTCTCTAGCTACTATTAGAATATAGTTTACTTAGCTCTTTTCTTCTTTCTTAAGGCTTATTTAGTCTTAGATATCTATAAGACTCGTTTTGTATCTACTATAGTCTTTCTATATATAGAATACTCCTCTTTTGTCTTATAACGCTTTAGGCTCGATATACGATTACTAGGTTTATTTTTCGTATTATAGATATAGTTACTAAGCTCGTAGTTGCCTTAATATAGTTACTAATTACTACTATATATAGTAGGTTAAGTAGGATACTTATCTCGAGCTATCTTGTATAGTTATTATAGGATATTAATATCGAAGTTTTCGTAAGGTAAGAATTAGTAATAAAGCTCTAAGATTTATAACGTAATCTATACAAGGTTTCTACGACAATAGCGACCTAGGCGATAGGTAGATACTATAGAAAGAGTACTAAGTAGTACGAAAGTAAAGCTTCCTTTATATAGCTAGTAGTATAGCCGGTCTTTTTAGTAACGCTTATATAATCTAGAAAAAGTCTAGGTTACGACCTAAAATTAGTATAGGTCCTAGAACCCGAACCTAAACCAATCGTCTAGTTCCTACTAAGAAACCGAACCTAGATCTAATTTCTTGGATTATATCTAACCTACTAGGCTATCTAAGAATAATTAATATATTCTTTAAGATAGGGACCTTACTCCTAATTCTTATTATATATATAATCTCTCTATCTAAATTCCTAATAGTCTTACTAGGTCTATAGAAGTAATACCTAAGTTCCTTATAGACATTATCTATATAGATTAGATTAATGTCGGATTTAGGTAAGTATAGGGCATTTCTATAGAGTATGTCTATCTTCTTTCCCCTATACTTTAGCTAAATTAAGATATCTCTAACTACTATTAGCCTCTAGGAGCTAACTACCTAGGAGAATTTTGTAGGCTCTAGAAGCCTCCTAAGATTCCTAAACTAGGACTTGTTATTAAACATTATAAATAAGGTACCTATATCCTATAGAAGTATTTTCTTAATTAGTAGAGTCTTAGTTAAGGCTATAATACTAGTAGTACTTTAAAAGCTAGCTATAATAGTAGTACTTAAGTAGAAACTCCTACTTTCCTAACCTTTATTATTACTACTATCTTCCTTATTATTATCTTAAGTAGTAGCTATAGAAGCCTTTTTCTTTAACTTCTTATCCTTCTTAGATTTCTTATCTTTCTTAGACTTCTTACTATCTTGCTTAATATCTCTATTCTTATCCTAATTTTCCTTCTTCCTATTAGGATACTACTTCTAATATTAAGTATTAGTATACTTTGATTTCTTATAGATTTAATACTTTTTACTATTGTTAAGTATCTTATGATTAGCTAGAGTAGCTACTATTCTACCTTAATTTACTAGTAGATTAGTCTTTACTAGTAGCTTCTCCTTTCTAAGAGATATAATTATATCCTATAGGATTTAGTTAGCCTTCTTAGGCTTAATATTGTACTTCTAGCTTCTAAGCTATTTATAACCTTAAAGGCTATTAATAAATAGTATTCTAATTAATAGATTAGGGATCTTAGTATCCTCTACCTTTATATTAGTCTATAGATAGAACTATTTAGTAGCTGTCTTATACTTAAGGACCTATACTTAGAAGTCTTTATAGTACTTTAGGATGCTTTCTATAGTTTAGCTCTATAGCTTAATTAAACTAATACCTTTTAGGATATTATAGATATCTACTATAACAATTAGCTTAAAGGTTATTATAATAGTCTAGTAGTACTTATATACTATTTTCTTAGTATTACTAAAATTAGGTCTTAGATTATTAGCTATTATTTTTAATAGAATACCTTTTGCTTAGTAATCTCCCTCTATGAATTCCTTTAGTACTACCTTATACTTAACTATACTAGGGAGTACAATCTATATAATACTATTTATAACTAATATAGTATCTTAGTAGTCTTCTCGAATTAGTATAACCTCTAGGTTATACTATTCTAAGTTATAGAATATATATCTAAGGATACCTTCTTTAATAAGTTCCCCTTTAAGGATAGTTTTCTATATATAGAAGTTAGTATCTTTCTTAAGGATCTTGTTTTCCTTATAGGATTTAGATTTCTCCTTATATACTATCTTGTTATTTAGCTAGCTCTTTCTACTTAGCTTCTCTACTTATACTTATTTAGGTTAGTACTATAGAGTAGACTAATCTTGGTTACTAACTCTAGTAGTTCTACTTAATCTATAGTTAACTTCTAGCTAAGTTTTACTTAATCTAAACTTAGTAGTTTTAATAATAATCTTTAGTCTATTCCTTAGATAGGATAAGCTTAGAGCGCTAGGCTTATAACCTATTATAAATAACTAGTATAGACTAAAACATTAGTATTTTATCTACTAAATTGTATAAACTATAAGAAGAGACTACTTAGCTAAATTTATTAGTATACAAATTCCTAAAAGAAGCTACCTATTATAAATTATCCCCTATTACCTTAGTATACTAACTAATATTCAATATATACTAGCTAGGCGTAACCCTAGTTCCTATTTCCTTAAGAACTTAGTTCTCTATATCTATATCCTCTATAGGCCTTAGGTAGTACTATATAGTAGTTATTTGCCTATCTACCTATATCCTTGTATTATAGTTGGTTTAGTTGTATTTAGTGCTACGCAGTCACGTAAGCGAGGGGCATGTGACAACGGTCTCTAGTGGCAGATGAATGCCAAGAGACACGTGTTCTGTCTGATTCCCCCAAACCACGCTATTCCTCATCCACTCACCTCCGCGGCCTTGCAGAAGGCACAGACCAAAGTTTTGGCACTCTGTTTCCACGACAACACTCATCTGAACATGAGGTCTTCCACATTTCAAGCGTCGAAAGCACCATCTTCTCCTTCCTCCTGTACAATTCTCGGAGCGAATGACGCGCCTTCGCGACCTCTGCCACCTACTCACACTCCTCGCAACCTCGAACTCGTAGACTTCGGAATGTCGTTAGCGGCTAAGACTTCGAGAACAACAATGGCTTAGAGTTGGACAATACACCGAGATTCGGCCTGTCCTTGAAGTGTAGCTTGAGAACAGATGTCGTTTGCAACACTTTGCAACACGCAAGTACAGGACTCGTATCGGGAGATCACAGGTTCTCGCGCAAACTCATGTCGCTCGCCGCAGTCTACACAATCGCAGCGGCCTCAGTAGCGGTCGTGTATGGCCTTCATCTGGATCGAGGCCTGATGCGGTCCGATGGCTCTGCACAAAGGATATCGAGCAGTAGGGCAACGTTTAGGAATATGGAGAATTGCTGTCCCACGGTGGAATACATCCTTCAAAAAGCCCGTGGAGCTCACAATGCATCAACTCTTGTCATTGCTGCGGAGTGCTAGACATGTTTAGGCCTCCCTTCGGCGACAGTCACCATGTCAGCTCGCATGAAAGGGACAAACGAGTTTGAAACGTGAGCCGCAAGTCGTCTTTGGGCACAGCTCATATCCGACTTCGTCCAGCCGCGTCCTACCGCCTGCTGCCTAATACAGCCGACGCTTTCGCGTCTACTCTGGACACGAAGGAATGCTAATCAATCATTGAAAGCCTCCACAGAGCCAGAACCGATGCCTTCTGATACTGCAACAATGCATTGAAGCTGATTCTCGACAGCTTCTCTGTCCAAATCCTTAAATATTCTAGAGCATTCCACTAGCCTTGGGGCTTCTTTGTGCAGGAATAGGAAGGCTTCTAGAAAGGCATGCATGCATTGTAGCCAGATCAAATTGGGCCTGCGTTGCTCATCAATGTTCAGCACTTGCCAGTCCATGAGTACTGGCTGTCTGCACACTTTTACCATTTTCTAGTTCACAGCTCGTAAATCTTGCGCAGGTCGCCAGAGTCCCGACAAGAACATGTCGCAAAGCAACATGGACAACCGTCGTTTTCCATGGACTTCTCCATCTCCATGCTATGAGCCAAAAAAAATTACCGAAGTCGAAGCAATTTAGGTGTTTGGGGTGTTCTATCTGCTTTTTGGCGACACCATGTCCATTTCACATATAAGTACAGTCAAAACCATCGCAATACTGATCCATCCCGCCAATTTAAGATCCCTTCCCGCTTTCCCATGCAAGCGTACTTAGGCACGTATAACCTTACTGAGATGGTATCAAGTATAGATATACAAAGGCATTCCGTCCGAGACATACATACCTCGAACAGCCCACACGTAGAACATTTGTCTTAAAACTTACGCTGGAGGCAAAACAAAATCAATCCAGGTCCTCCTCTGGGTCCAAGTACTCGCATTCTGCAAGCTCATGCAATAGACCTCCTCCACGAGACTTCGACACAACGGCTGCTAAATCATTCATGGTCAAGAAAGCAATGCTATGAATGTCTACTGGACGACATCCAACGAACATGCTCATACTCTGAAGCAATATACGGCTGCAGAGCAGTCGGGCTCCGGGCATGACATGCGGTTTGATTAAGAAGATGATGGTCAAGGATCTGCAGGCTCCGATGGGGTTGGCGACACTCGTCTCGTCTCGCGAGCAGAAAACTCTCAGACTCTGGAGTTAGCCATCGACAAAGCTGGACATCTCGATTGATGGGATCATCAGAACGGTGCCGGGAGGACTTCCCTTCCACTACATCAACAATGTGATGAATAACTCTACAAAGTCATTCACCATCAATTGAAAACACAGAAGGCATTGTAAATGGATCATTTTTTGTCTTTTCACAATACCATTATCACAGGCTATCCCATATTCACGAACCCGCACGAAGTTTATAAGTACTCACTATCTGCACCTCGACAGTCCTTCTCTCTCAAGGAACATTCAATCAACGAAGAAGGCTTTCCCTGCGACGCAAGGACACCAACTGATTGACATCTTCGCACATCCGAACCAAGATCGATATATCACAACACTTCCCCAAAAGACACACTCTCTGGCAGAAGATGTCTTCCAAGAATATCTGGTCCGTCATTTCTGTCGAGGGCATCGACAGTTCGGACGAGGGTTCTCCATCTTCCAACATCCCAGACGCTACCCAGGCTCAGCAAGCCACTGCCACCTCCGCTCTCGATTCGTCCGAAGGCGATATCGACGATGGCACATTCACAGCTGTTCCAGCTAGATCTCGTCTCTCCCCGGAGCAGCGATCTCGGAACGCTGCAAGGAGTGAGCATCTGAGGCAGGCCCTTACTATCTTTTGCCCAAAACCTGTTAGTACGGTCCGCAGAGCCGCCTCCTCTCTTAAGCCGTATAGGGGTAGGTTATAGGGGCACTTGTACGTGGTTTTTATCGTGTTTATTCCTAATTGTCGTCGTCGAATAGAGGATAATCGTATATTCGAGCCTTGTACGTATATTTCTATTAGTTTCTAAGCCTTCTATTATAATAATAGCGCTAAGATCGATATATACAAATATAGGCAAGCCTCTAGTACGATTGGATAACTAAGTATATATCTCTATACTAAAGAAGAAGGTAATCTATATACTCGAGAAGCCTATTAGTCTATTACTAATAAGGAATACTAATAGGAAGAAGGATAGCTTAAATAGTAGATCTTCTAGTAGTAAGAAGGGTAAAGCGACTACTATAGAAGAGCCTAACCTAATCGTTAATCCCTCGGGTCTACTAAATAAGGAGACTATAGTAGCGCTAATAGAGGAGACTAGTAGTATAGAACTACTAAAATCGGCTATTTCGACCTCTATTTCGACCTCTATATTCTCCTCTTTTAATATAGTATAGGAGGCGGCTACTACTACTAGTAGCTAAGCCGCTCTCGCTATAGGTAATATTCCTATTACTTAACCTAGCTCTTTCTCGAACGAGGCCTTCTATTATAAAGGATAGTAGATACTATTTAATATAATAAAGAAGGATATAGTATAGATAATAGTAACGAAGAATATAAAGTTCTTATTAGTAAACAAACAAGAGGCTTAGAATAGACATTCGTAGATAGTAAATATAGCGAAGTTAAATAGCTTAGCGGTAATTAATTGTATTGTTATCTATACTAGAGTAGATAGTTAGAAGATAGCTTTTACTAGCGATTAGTATTAAGCTAGAGATAATACTAATAGCGACGAGGTCTATAGCGATACTATAGTAACTAGTAAAGAATTAGCGCTTACCTTATAGAAGAATATCTTTATTAATATCGACTTCTTAACGAAGCCTAAAGCAATAGTTATAGCTAGACCTTTAGGTAGTAAGAAGTTAGTTAAACTAGCTTCTAATCTAACCTCAATTTAGCTTACTAACGCTAGCGTTATAATAGCTAAATTAGAGGCATAGAACTAGTAGGACTATTATATTCTAAGAGACCTTCTTTATAGCTATAAAAACTATCCAAATTATTACAAGGCTAGTAAGTATACTTACTAGCGTAATAAAGCGCTAAAGGACTATAGTAAGAACTACTTTCTATTCTTTAACGTAGCTGTAATTAAGGATTATAAGGCTATCGCTTCTAGCGAATAGAAACGAGATCTAGTAACTAATAAGCTCGAGAATAGGATACCGGTACGTCTAGAGATAATAGTAATTAAGAGAAAGATCTAGTTAGAGTTTTAGAAGGGTAAGGCTCGAAGAATTCGAGGCTACTAAAGTAGTAAGTCCGATATACTACGTAAACCTATTCCTACTACTAGAAGATAGCCTATTATTTATAATAACTTTAGTAAGGACTTCGTTTATATTCTAGATAGTAAACTACGCGATAGTAGGATTATACCTAGTACGCTAAGCAAGATACCTACTTAGGCTCTTATAAAGACTAGTCTATATAATATTGTACTACTATAGAATATCGTATAGTACAAGAAGCTAATAGTAGAATTCTTCGACTAGGTTACCTTATAGTACGAATTCTAGGATTACGACTATTTATAGCCTTATATCGCCTATTTCGTTAGTATAGGCTAGACGCTAGAGACTATCTACAATTTATTAAAGGACGACTAGCTAGTAGTACTTAATAAAGTAGATAGTATAAGGTTAAGATTAAAGAAAGCTACCGTCGAGTTTATAAGGAAGAAATAGGATAAGGTTATAGTAGTAGAAGTAGCTATAGTAGAGGAAGGAGAGAAATTCTAAGAATCCGGGCTTTCTTTAGATATCGATCTTTATATATCTATAATATATATAAACTTGTAATAAGTAGGAGATTCTTATAGTAATAATACTTATTTAGCTCCTATATAGAATAGTTAATTAAATACGTTAGTTATAGAATATAGAGAGTAATAGGCAAAGCTAGTATTCGAATATATTTATTTAAATCTCTAACTCGGAGCTTTCTACGCGCTAGTAGCGACTAGTTATATTACTCGAAATCTTCGAAGTCTACCTCTTCTTTACTATCTTCCTTAAATATATCCTTACTATTATAATACACTTCCGATACGTCGTTAATTATCGATAGTAAGGTATTCTAAGCCTATTCTATCTATTAGGACTCTTCCGAGTCTAGCGTTATTATATTCTAAGCTATGCTAGTAATGTATTCGAATTCGGCTAGATTGTATAGAATATCGATACTATTAATATTATATCTAGTATATCTAAACAACGCCTTCAATCTACGATCCCTATACTTATATAGGTACTAAAGTAAGTAGTTATAGAAGCTAACAAATCTTGAAAGGTTATATCGGTATTTTTTAATAACTTTCTTTAGAAGATTAAAGCTATCCTCGATTAGGTTCAAATCTAGCGAATATAGAGGCAAGAATTCGAGATAATACCTAGTATCTAGTATCGCTTATTTAATCCTCGCTCTATAGTAGATACTAGTATTATCTATTACAAAGATTATTAGTAGTCTATCTTTAAGGTAAGGAAGGACTTGCTCCGTTAACTAGAGATAAAAGCGGTCCGAGTTAATAGAGCCTTAGAATACGTAGATATAAGGCAAGTAGCTATATAGTATAAAGGTAGGCAAAACTAACTATCTAACTTCTCGCTTTATATAGGCAATATTAATACAAATTAATCCTCTTACTAACTATCTATACTTCTACTAACTAGTCTTCTAATTATAGGCCGTCTTATTAATAAATACGAGTCGATCTACTAGCTATTTAGTATACCTAATCGTCTATAGTATATATAAGAATAGATTGTACTCCTTCGCTTCGTATTTAATCCTCTTATAAGTAAGACCTATCTCCTACTTCAAGATCTCCGATAGCGTAGGCACCTTTACCTAAATACCCTTATCGCTATTCTTTATCGGTCGAAGCTATAGAAACTCGTCTATAAGAGCTTGTATTATTTCTATAAGATAGGTATCTAGATAGTCTTCGAGATATCTATATAAGAAGTTACGTTCTTCTTATAGAAGAAGTGCCTTATTACTACGCTTTAGTCCGCTAGTTTACTTAGTATATAACGCTTTAAAGATATAATATTTCTCTTAATATCTATATATAGATCTAATAGTTATTAGTAACTTAATAAAGGTATAAAACTACTTAGTAGACTATCCTTTAGCAAACAGGTTCATTAGTTAGCCTTACTAGTCTAGGTTTATACGAGTGCTCTTTACTATAGTAGGCTTAGTAGATAGCTATAGTAACGATAATAATACCTTAAATTGGTCTATACTACTTAGAAACCGGCGACACGATATATTAGAGGACTCTAGGCATTAGAGGGAGAACAAATAATTCAAAACCCACTAAAATAGCGGTGTAGTTCCTCTCTCGGAGGTGCAGGGTTCTCCCCGCACCGGCACTGACAGGTTTTGGGCAAAAGATAGTATGGCAGCCGGCACACCCAAAGTCTCCAACCCGGGCCGCAACGGCTACCTTGAGCGTGATGCTCGACGCAGTCTCAACACCAAGACTCAGCAGAGCAAGGCTGCGTCTGACAGAGCCAAGAAGGACCAAGATCGGGCTGGCAAGGAGGCCGACAAGGCGGCTAGTGCTGAATGGCGAAAGCATGGAGACAGCAATTATCGCCCCGAGGCCACTCTTGAGAGTCTCATGAGAGGCAACCAGCGCCGAGGCCGCAACTATGCGATCACCAGATTCGACTTGACATCGAATTGACGAATTGTCCAACTATTTGCAGCGATGTTTTGAAACAACGCACTCCTGCTCCAGACACAAATCTCGGTCCAATATCTCACTGTGCTGTGATCTAAAGCCTGCCGCTACTTAGTCAGTATTCCACAACTACAAATGCAATGCGGTCGTCTTGCAGATAGTTTGTCTAGCAAAAGGGCTTGGGTTGGGATGTGGCATGCGAGATTTCAGCAAACATGATGTCTGCCTTAGCGATTCTTAAAATTTCGTACCCACTTGAGAGTACGAGCCGAACTCAACCTTGTGTATTGGTAGACATCTTTCTCCTCTTCTCTTCTATGCGCACTCTATACAGCACTTCAAGAGTCCTCTGGTTCATATCATCATTCCAACCACTTCAATCGCCCAAAGTCTGTCTCAGAACCATAGCTTTCATCGGACGTACGATTTACTCACAGAAGCCCCACTTGAGTGAACAGACTTCGATCATGCCAATGCATTTTTTCTTTTGTTCACTGAAGATGCCTTCAAAGAACACGAGCTTGATAGATGCTGTTCACTTGTCACTGCGATCATTCATAAGAACTCAACTTCCACCGCAAACCCCTCCTTTCTTCGTTGCACTCTCGCACCAACTCTTTGAAAGACAACTTCACAGGTGCTCTTACCGGCAGATCCAACACTCTCGAAACCTGTATTGCGACTCAAGACTCTCTTACACCAACACAAACACCGACCCAGCATCAATTAACACCAGACATGTCTCCATCTCTTAAGACCATGTTCGCTAGTCTTGCCGAGGGCATGGTCGAGATCTTTTCTCAGGCTTTTCCCATTCTACCACAAACCACTACGTCTTCCAACACCACCAGAATGGGCTCTCTCACCGAGTCTGAGTCTGACTCTGACTCATCTGGCTTTCACGACCAAGCAGTCCCGTCGTCCTCGACTCTCCCTAGAAGCAAAAACAGCCAAGGCCGTCGAGTATCAAAGGGAGAAGGACGCTCTCATTGCAGCCGGTACAGCGAAGAAGATCGACACTGACGATCAGCCGCAAATCCTCAACTACGGCACCAACCAGTGTCTCGCCAAGCAAGGTGCTGCGATCAAGGCAGCAGAGGAGAAGCAGGCCAAGCACGAGAAGTATCTGGCCCAGAAAGCGAAGCACAAGCAGGAGAGGGAGAGCCGACTTCTTCGCAAGCGACATGCGCGTGGTGAGGCATCCCTTGAGGACTACTTGCGCCGCTAGATATGTGCCTTAACTGATACTGCCTTAAAGAGATGGTGCAACGGGATATTCGCACCACTCCAGAGTCGCTCATCCATGAGACATAATGCTAGTCGCCATAGGTGCGACCACGACTGAAGCATTGGCGTTTGGCACTTGCTTTGGATTGCTTTTGTTTTGAAATTGATGACAGCATGGGAAACTAGCATGATTAGCACTTTGGCAGGCCGGAATACCCATGTGGCGGTCCCTCCAGGAAAGGCTTTGGGGTTTGTGGCTGTGAGAAGTACTCGCAAGGTATAATTCCTGGTAAACAGTGTGATGTGGAGACGAAACAGGTGCTTGAGCATCGCCAGATCCGAATTTCCACTTTTCTGTGATTCCCATGTTGATAGTCGTGATATAAGGCCTCGGCGACATCAGTTGCGAGCTAATAATGCTGACCGGCAGAAGCCAAGATGCAGTGCAGAGCATGCTCAGTTCCCTTCCGCAGTCGCCATCTCCATGAACCTTGGAACTACAGGGCTGACGGCGTGACGAGCAGTAGCCAAGGTCTTGCAAACAGCAAAGAAACTTGTGGGATGCGGGTTGAATGCTATGTCTCTTCAAGTCACCCGCAGGTCTACGGTCAGACATCACACTCCTTGGAAAGTGGGTGATCCTACGCCGCCCTTCTCACTCTCCTCTTCCCAAATCCTCTCCTTTTGAATTGACTCATCTTGACAACGAACGGACCTCGATCGATAGTGTTGACCACGATGTATCCGGATGGGAAAGTGTAGTGGCTCCAAGTGCCAGAGTCCCAAGTAGCAACACCTCCACCAGGTTGGTCATCATCGGGAGGATAGACATCAAAGTACGCGACTTCCTGCACGTTGCCACCAGTCGGGTCATCCGGAATACCACTGACATCCAGAATCCTCAAGCCAGCCTGATAGTTCGATTGATACGCCAGTCCGTCGTAGACGAATTGATTGTGGTCGACGGATTGCACGCTCGATTTGTAGTAGCCTGTCTGCACTGGGTTCTCGAGATCTTCAATGCTCCAGATGTAAGTGACTGCGAAACCGTCTGAGGCCGGGCCTGGGTTCGTGTCGTCGGGATCGATTACACCTTCGTCGATTTCGTCGTCCATGAGGAGGTGAGATTGCCATTGAGGATCGAGGACCCATCCTTGATGCTGTGCTGGTGTCAGTAAGATGTATTTCGGCATGATCGATGGCAGGCTTACTGTGTATGTAGCTCCCATGTATGTGGTGCGCGAGATTATGGTCGCAGCTTGCGGACCTGTCTTGTTCGTGACATCGTAGATTGTCAAAGTGTCTTCATTATATCCATAGCAGATATCTCTGCCATCGTAGCGAGTGTCAGGACCTCGATATACGATGCATTGAGCATCATGCACATAGCCGTCTTGAGGAGCACAGCCGGTCGTGTATGGATTGCTTGGGTCGTCCATGTTAATAAAAATGAGGCCAGCTGCACATGCATCCGTCCTTGGCGCAGCACCAACGGCCACAGCATAATTATTCTCCTCGTTGACCACGACATTATGGGACCGGCCAAGCGGCAGGTCTGAAAGAGGTCAGCGAACAGCAAAAGCTGTCTTCCTTGCAGTACTATCTTACCCGTGAAGAGACCAGTCAGATCGGTGCTAGTGGAGAACACCTTGGGGCTGGAAGGATCGATGTCCAGAAGTTTTCGCATGTCAAAGATCTGGATCCCATGGCCAACTCCTTCCGATCCAATTATCATGTAAGGTCCATTGGACTTGATCTCTCGCCATATGACCGGGTCTGCTTGAGCTGGAAGTCTGCCAAGGTAGCTCAGCACGCCTTTGCTTGTAACTTCTGCGAATGCTGCGCCGTCAGTTTGGCCGATTGCAATGAATTCTCGACCATCATCGGACACCCAGCCCCAGCTACCAGACCCTTCACCATCGTTGCTGCCAAGCTCCTCGTGCGTCTTGTAATCGTACATATCGATATCGTTGCATTTGTATGTCTGGTCGGCATCACCAGGAACAACCTCGGCAACGCCGTCAACGCATCGCACGCTGACCCTACCATTACGCGAGTTCTCATTCCAGCCATTCCACTTGGCGCTGTTATAGTCACCAGCAGCTTTGCGTCTTGCCCATGCAGCCTGATAATGATCAGAATAATTTCATTTTTGCGGTCACGGTCGATATACTTCTTTTGCTTGCATCATCTTGCCCATTACCTCGCCAGACTGATACTGTTCTGTGCTGTATTGGGCGGCATGAGCCGCTGACAGCAGACATGCTGCTGAAAGAGCGAACTTCATACTGCCGGAGAAGTGTTGTGTGACTCTGAGAATGAAGTGTGGCGCTTTCCCGAACGTCAGGACTTCACACATGCCTTATACTTGACACATGCGAAGACATCACCGCTTCTGGGACACCACCGTCGGCCACCATCTTTCGCTTGCCTGTCGACAATGTGCTTGCCAACCCTTGCGGATGTCGCCTTTGCATCCAGCACGCGGCTTGCGTGCGAGTCTCTGC
This sequence comes from Pseudocercospora musae, assembly GCA_001578225.1. Classification (NCBI taxonomy): domain Eukaryota; kingdom Fungi; phylum Ascomycota; class Dothideomycetes; order Mycosphaerellales; family Mycosphaerellaceae; genus Pseudocercospora; species Pseudocercospora musae. The sequence goes on along the minus strand of LFZO01000200.1, from coordinate 37,069 downwards.
AATGACACCTTCCTATCATAGTCGATCCGATGACCCCAAGACTCGCAGTTGATTCAAGCAGCATCCACATCGTACAGTAGTCTGCTTGGCAGTCTTGGGCAGTCTTGGTGTTCAGTCATAACTCGAGGCGCTGCTTGCTGGCTAGGTCTTGGCGAGAGAAGTGATGTGCAGTGCGACATTATGGCGTCTTGGACGACAGGAACGCTGCAGAGTAGGGTTGGTCAGGTACCGATATCACCAATCCACATGTCTCTTGGGTAGCCGTTCGCTGCAAAGACGATGGCCGTTGTTATTGGCCAGTGGTAGAGATGGTAATTTCGAATGGGCTGGTGACCAGAAGCAAGCCAAGCAAGGGACCAAATTGTCTGTAGTCTTGGCCCATCCTTCACCTGACCAATTGTCTCTTCACACCATGATAAGCGGAGCGAGCGCTTGGTGAGGAAGGTAGCAATGTGGGCCAGATGGATGAGATATGGAGAGCATGACAGAGTAAGAAGCCAGCTCTTTACTCTCGCTCACGCCGAGCCTAGTACGCCCTCTTAGGCACGTGCCTGTCAATATGAATACAAGGTAGCCCTAGCAGTCATCCAAAGACTGATATGGGCTCCAAGATGGGCTACTCTCCTCTCATTCACCTACGAATCAACACATTCGACACATGCTCTTTCGTGCCGACTCTACCATGACCAATTACGATAGTGTGGACTCATGTTTCGTGGCGTGGTCTTGCATGCATCTTGCTGATTCGTCCTTCTCCTCGCCTGCTACCATACAGCGGCCACCAGTACTCAAGCGGACTGGCTGCTGAGGTGTCCCTGAGATGAGAGGCTGGGGTCCCGAGATCGCTGAAGATTCCAAAGCGAAAGACCTCGTGTTCAGAGCTGGAACGGCTGCTGTGTTACGGTAAGAAGCAAGGATGCCTCGTGGCAAGAGCGCTGGCGACATTTGTGGGAAGCGCCACGCGCCACCATGTCCAAGAACATACAGCGGGCTATGTACTACCTTTGAGTGGTTACTGGTATGTTTGGCGTTGTGCATCTATTTGGCAGTTAGTGACTTTGCATAGTCAATGCCCACGTCAATTCATCTTTGCGCTTCTCTATCTCAACTGCTTTAACTTGGCCCACATCCAATTCGCTATTCTCACAGAAGGCTGATCGAAAATTCTTGTTCCGATTTCTGCAAGCGGGAATATGACAGCAAGACTCGCCACCAAGACGAATAGCACTGCTGGCTCGTATCCTTTTGGACCCATATCCAGTGAAAGGTATTTACTCCACGCGCCCAAGGGAACAGCACTGAACGGCCAGCCTGCATCTTCACCTTGCATGAACCCGTGGTTCGTGAGGATGAGAAGGACTCGCGTCAAAGTGCTGGTGACGAGTGTATGGGTGAGGTATAGTGCGAAGGAGTGTCGGCCAAGGTCTAATCAGAAGCGTTAGCATTGAAGGCAGCGAGGGTGACAGATTTCATTTGGAATTACATTGCACAATCCTCGTCTCAAAAATGGCTTTAGCCCATCTGATCTCCTTGATTCCGAGGATAGTGAGCCATGCACCCCAGAAGTAGCTTTACATCGCAATATTAGCATCCGCAAGTCGACTCGAGCTTGCTTGCATGACACGCTAAGGACTTACCAGAAGTCGCGATACTGGATGCCAGGCCATTTCTCCCAGTATTGGCCCGGGACCATGTTGTACAAGAAGGATGGCCAATTAGCGCATACCTGGATCGCGTGTTCTGTGGTCGCCAAATCGGGCTTCAGCGTTGGCGTGCTAGCAAAGATGAGGCCGAGAGCTAGGACTGAGTGCATTACAAGACCGTGCAAGAAGCGTCTTTGGGCCAGATAGTCCGAGATTCTGCACCAAGGCATTCGGAACTGTCCTTTCTCACTCGAAGTGCGAATCAGGTCCAGCTCACAGGAGAGCATTCCAGCAAAGAAAGCGGCGTATTGCGTACCTGTATGACCTTGTCAGCGCCTGCTAGCGAGTGCCCTGGGCGAGAGCACCTAGCTCCTGCGTTCTGACTTACTTATTGTGCACATGACGAGATAAAGCACCAAAGCCAGGGTGAGCAGGACTCGCCACTGGGTCCGCAGCTGGTGAATGGCAAAGAGCCAGACGAAGACAGCCATACTACCTCTCCATTCCACAACGATTGTCCACGTTATGAGCAAGTACCTTGAGGCATAGACATTGTAAAAGTCCATTAGCTGAAGGCAATCCAGGACCCAAAGCCAGAGCTCACTGACAATATTGGTTGCTGCACCATTCCTGCTCGGACATTAGTGTACACATGTGAGTGTTGCAGACCAGATGGCATGAACGCACCAATTCGGATCTATGCCGGTCATATGAAAGAATGTCAAAAGCAAGAGCGTAGTTAGCATCGCGGGAATCAGCAAGCGACAAGGTCTGCGAATTACAGCCGAATTCAAAGCTTCCACAAAATCATCTGGTCGTCCTTCTTGTATCAGACTTATTAATCGCCGTGGAACGACGAAGCCTAAACGGGTCAGGGCTTAGCATGTTCTCTATCGGTCAAGGCAAGATCATATACCTGATATTACGAAAAACAGTTGCACGGCAAGCGACCCTCCAGTAAACAGTAATCGTAGTACAGGCCAAGTTCCTGGACTTATGGCCGTAGACTCATCAGACACATCATCGCACATGGCGAGCCACCAAACTGCCGGATGAATGTGTTGTATTACGACCAGCAAAGCAGCAACTCCTCGTAACCCATCTAGCCATGCCGTGTCGCTTGAGCTTCGTAGCTTCGTCTGCTGGTTGTCGTTCATAAGTACATCGGATGCTGTACTGAGGACGTTCCGAGGCCTCGCCCGAGTGAACACGTTGTGAAGGCTTCCGCGGAGGTTTCTGGCGCCATTGTGTGTGTCCATTGTGGCGAGTGCCTCTATACCGTTATCGATGCATGAAGACACTTGAGTCTCGCAGTCAGGACATTCGTGGTCGCGTGTCTCAAGAGAAGTCAAACGACGAGAAATGTTCCAAACCGAGTCTTTTATGCACAAGCAGCTTCTCCGCCAACCTCGTTCCTGGGATCCATGGTGCATCAACGCCTCCCGCCATGTGTATGGAGCCCGACCCCTCGTGGGTCTTAGCAGCAACTCAAAATCGGAAGCAGGGCAAACAAGTCTTGGCAAAGGGCAAAGTGAATGAATGCTTCCCTAGGGTGGCCGGTGGAGCAAGCAAATTTCGAATCACATATCGGATCAACAGCAGATATCTCGATCAGGACAGCGGCATGTGTAAGATCATCAACAGCGAGCTGTGATCGTCGCTGTTCGCACTTGCCATGTGTTTGGTGCCGCGGGAGGCATAAAAGTCGGCGGTAGTACTGGTTCCGTGCTGCCTCGGCTTCACACAAGTCTTGTGTTGTCTTGGCTGTGACGTGACGTGCCAGAAGTGTGGAATGCCTTGAAACGTCCAAGAGGCTGCAATACTGCGAGACATACGGATCATGACCCGGACGAGATATACAACGTGGATGTAGGAGATGTAGGAACAACGGATGGACGTGGTGGAAAGGGTTTGGCGCATATATGCTTATCTCACAATGCATGTCAAGTTCACCTCACTGAGATAGAGCCGCATACGTCACCCCTGAAGATAGAAACAACAACACTTATCCTTGCTCCGACTTCCCTATTCATACAACAATGCGACAAGCCATTCGCAGCATACCTCGAACATGCTCTACCCTCACGAACCCATCGTATCCTCCAACACGACACTTCAGCGCTTCTTCAAGCCGCGATAACACTATCCAGCCCGAACAAATCCATCAAATAAATGGCTACTACGCCGACCTCCTCGATGCCCCTCTCCGAAAAGAAACCCAACACATTGACCGCCCCTATGCCGACCCCTCGCCGGAAGATGCAATGCCAATGATGACGGAGAAAGAGAAGATCCGCGCCCGAGCCCGCAAAGTCTTCGGCGACCGCCTTGCGGACGCAGCAGAACGAAAACGCCAACAAGAATCCCGCTCTCAACTAATCGCCGGCATCCTCGTCCCCCCGAAACCCGAAGAACCAGATAACTGCTGCATGTCCGGATGCGTAAATTGCGTATGGGAAAGATTCCGGGAAGAATTGGAAGAATATGCGATGAAGATGCGTGAAGCGAGACAGAAGCAGCAAGAATTGAGGACGAGTGGGCAAGCGACAGGAATGATGGGCAAGGAGGCCGGAATGCCGGATCATGTTGCGATCAGTATGAATGATGATGGAGGTGGAAGTGAAACATTGTGGGATGAAAGCTCAGGGACAGAGGCGATGGCGCCAGACCCGCTAGAGGGAATTCCGATTGGGATCAGAGAATTTATGAAAACCGAGAAGAAGTTGAAGCAGAAACATAAAGAAAGAGGAGAATATGTTGAGACCGCCTTGGATACGGAGTTGAGACCTGAGGCTTGGGCTTCTTCTGGAAGCTGAAGCGGAAAGCTGGTTTTACATGACAATACACCTCCAATCGTTCTCCTCCTCGGGATTCCCACAATTCGGATCAGTATCCATCTGCCTCACGTACTCGCCATGGACAATTGCCGGATCATCGTACAACGACCCCGAAGGCACGGTACATCTTCCCGCCCGGCCCCGTCTCCGGCTGTCGAGTTGTGCGCAGTGAAAGCAAGGCGCATGGACTTCAAGCGGATCGCGCTCGTTCGTTGTGGGAGGCTCAAGACATCGATCGTCGTCAAAAGCAGCGCGGTGATTGCAGTGGATGACGGTAGCTTGAGAGTGGCCGCAAGTATATGTGGAGATCTCGGCATGGCACATTCTGGGTTGAGTGAGAAGTGGCAAGGCTTCAGCGACGAGTAAGCCGCGGATTTTATCTATGCCGCCACTGGCAGACTAGACTTGGATGTTGCAGAATGCTGAGGCATGAGGCATTTCATATGAAGACAAATCGCCACGGTCTCACAAGATCCACGAGCAAATCTGAGACGAGGTCTCAGTGAATGCTGACTGCTCGAAACAGTGAAGAGAACGTCAAACACAATGCCTCGGAAAGATTTGTTGGCTGTCTCGAAAACTTTCTCTCCTTCAGTCTTACATACCAAGGTAAGCAAGTTGGTATCAAACAAAACCGGCGCTATTTGGTGGTATCGTGCGGACGCTAAATCAAACGAATGCCATCTTTTGGTCACTTCTTCTTTTTCTTCTTCCAAACACCAGCACACACACACACACACACACACACACACACACACGCACACGCACACACCTCTTCCATTCACATATCCGAACTGTTACAGCCGTCCTGCTCTCAGGGCGCCTGAGTGCCTGCCGAATCCATATGCTTCGTGATGAGAGTAAAAATCGTACTTTTACGGCCAGCTGACTTGCAGAGAGTGGCAAGTGCCGGGCGGGTTCCAGGGATTGCGGGGTTCTGAGCTCAGCATAAGAACCTTGCCCCACCTTTGGCCGAACACTTGCAGCTCATCAAGCAGCGCCATCTTGAAATCCGTGAAATAAAAAGCAGTCGTCCGCACCAATTAGTGTACATCGAATCGAACAGGATGAAGCAGTCGCTGCGTGTCTTGCGCCCGTGCGCGCCGTGCGCGGATATTCTAGAATTTCTTGTTTGTTGCTGATCGCAGATCAAAGCTTGCTGGGTTTTTGAGAGAATCGTTATGGGTCGTATCAGAACATGCCGCCTTCACCAGCACCCATTGGGGCTGTGGCGGCGCGCGTTGGTCCACAATTTTCTGGAGATTCGGCTTGGTTGAAGCCATACTGTTGAAGAGCTGGCGACTCCTGCCGTGCAGGCATTCGCACTACATTGCTGGGAGGAAAAAGTCCTTGGTCGGTGCGCTTCGGCGATGATTGAAGAATCAGGTTAGGATCGGACTGCGTCAGCTTTGGAAGCTCGTTCTCCTTGTCGCTTGCGTCCTTGGAGGCGCCCAAGCCAAAAAGTTTCCGAGTGCCCCGACGTCTTGGGTTGATGGGAGGAATTGGCGGCGGCTGGTCCATGCCATTCTTCAGAGAAGCGCCAGGAGGCAAGTCCACCGTATCTACGTTCGAAGTTGATGAGATCAGGGTCGGCTCGGAGATCTCAGACTTGGAAATCGTTTTCCTGCGAAAAGGGGCATTTGGTCGAGCAGAAGAAGGGACGATGGGCGAGTACTGCTCTGGCGAGAAGGCAGCTGGGACGGGAGCGGGAGTTCCATTGCTAGGCGCCGAAAGAGGAGGTGTTGGGTTGGATGTGTGTGAGTTTGCCACAGGAGCCGGCCGACCACGAGTGTATACCTGCAGTGGAGCGGACTGCGGTCCGTTCGGTGCGAGGCGGCTCATGTTCTGGGCAGCAAGACCCATCTTCTGGTCGAAATATGCCTGCATATTGAGTCGGCTACCATCGCTATCGCGATCCGAAGGCAGAATGCCTGGTGAAGCTTCTGGAGTAGGCTCATGTGCCGTTGCAGCAGAACCATGTCCCTCGATCATGGCCTTCTCCAAATCATCCCGGTATGGTCCTGTGCGACTTCGAGATCGGCTTGTGGTTGCTGCCGAGTTGGAGCGACTTCTGTTGCGGCTGGTTGATACTGCCGGCGATCGGCTGGAGGCCAGCTGACGCTCTTTTGGAAGGTCACCAATTTCACTTTCACGCAGCACCGAATCTCCAATCTCATTCTTGAAGGCTGGGTGTTGGGCAACTGGAGGGGGCATCGCTGGGCGTGGAGGAGAGTTGCCACGTGGTCGCGCCATGTCCAGACTGTATCCAGATCTCTCGTCTTTGGTCAAGTTGTTGACACTGGCATTGCTGTTGGCGCCCAGACCTTTAGAACCTTTCGCATGCTGATCGCGCATGGCGGCGAGCGATTCTCCACTAGACTTCGCACGCATTATACCGAAGGCTCTGAGGGGACCTGATGCTGCAGGGACTGGGCTGGCTGCCCTCGAATTGTTGGTCTCGACGTAGCTCTTGAGGTTCTCTCGAATCGCGTCTCGCCTCGCAGCCAGGTCCCTGGAGAATGCCTCGCGATCTTGCAGAGTTGCATTGCTAGGGTCTCGAGTATGCTGCTGCTTTTGAAGCTCGTGCTGCCACGATGGGACGCTGCTCTGGACAGAGGAGACCTCAGAAACCCGATCACTGGCGGCACTTTCCTGGTAAAGCGATATCTCAGATCGATGCTCCTCCGGTGGCTCGACTGCACTAGATGCGCCACTGGTGGCCTCGTCCAGGTCCCACGGGTTTGAAGCTGTATAGTGCGAGCTTCGCACTGAAGCTTGCTGCATATCTAGCGTAGATTCGATGGTCCATGGTGCGTCTGGAGCATCAAGAGCCTCGTCATGTTGAGCGGCCAATGCACTTTCGGCAGGATAGATCGAAGAGTTGTTGCTCTTCTGTCTGAGATGGTGCATCATTCCACCCAGAGCTTGCGATTGGGGTCCTAGAGTCGGGGAGTCAAGGTCTCTTGGGACGAGAGGTCCAGGCTTCGCTTCCAAGTGTCTCAATGAGCGAGCAGAAGCCTTCTGTCTGAGGTTGGGCTTTGACCGCTCTTCATCTGCAGCGTCTTCGGCAAGACTCGACTTATCCTCTCTTAACGCAGGATGTTCAGAGACTGAAGGCAGAGGCGTTGGCTGCCACTTCGAATGGTAGCCGCCGTATCCATATTCGGGCTGGTTGAAGGACTTGGCGATTTCGCTGACTTCCTCTTCGTCCTCATCTTCACTGGCGCTGATGTTACCAAAAAAAGTTCGATGAGTGTCCGGAAGCGTCGATTTGTTTGCCGAAGATGGCAATGCTTTCACCGGCAACTGGTTCACAGCATTTTGGAATACCGTATATGCCTTGCTGGGCTCGTGCTTAGACGCAGACTGGGATCTCGCACGAGCAGAAAGATCAGGAGATGCATTGGGCCGATACTCGCTCTGGTCGTCTTCGTGCCGATGGATGCGCTGTTGGAAGGCTGACGGTTGGGGCTGCGGCACCTTAATCTTGACTGCTGCAGCCGACGTCGAACGCTGGAGCTGCTTTTGTCGCTCCAAGTACTGCTGTTCATCAAAGGCGTGCGCGGGCTTATTGAATGCGCCCAGGGCTGTGGCTTTGCCCCGGTCGCCGGGTTCCAATGCCTGCGCCAATACATTGGATTCGTCAAACGGGCTCTCGATTGGTGACTGTGGTCCGCTAGGGACCGGGCTTGGAGAAGCAGAGTTCGCATGCTTGGCGGCGCCAGAAGAGTTCAATTGCGGCGGAAGAGGCGAGGACAACGGTGGTGACTGGCCGCGCAGCGCATGAAGCGGCTGATTGACGCGATCCTGGAGATTACCAGCACTCTTATTGCTTTGCAAAAATGGAGGACTCTTCTTTCCTGACATGGCGCGCTGGCGTTGGATCGAGTTTAATCGAGTGATGGCTGAAGTTTGCTGGTCTTGTATGTGCTGATCGAGACCCTGCTCATACAATCTCCGGGTCTTGGTGTTCGACCGGTCCATGACGGGTGCACCCGAGGGAGCCGGGGCCATGGCCGTCGCTGGAGCGTAGGCAGGCGAAGGTGCTGCGCTTGAAAGTGCAGGCTGTGATGCGATTGAAGTTGCTGCGGTGGAGGAGCGCGCAATAGAGTGTGCATCAGATGACGTTGTGGAGCGCTTCCTGTCATACGAGGACAATGACGGCGAATGCGACAGATCCTTTGCGGAGTCGTTCAGCAGGGAGCGCTGTCCATCATCATCCTGGTCGTCGGGCTCGACCTTGTCAAGGCCAAAGTCAAAACCTTGGCTGTCATTCGACGGTCGTGGGAAATGACTCTCGTCCTCTTCGCGCTCTCTCTGCCTGTACTTCTGGAAAGCCGAGTATCCGACATCGTCATCGTAGACAAGCTTTCCCAGACTCTTGGTGGAGGCGGCGCCGCTGGTGGGAATCTTGTAGATCTTCTGACGGCCGCCAAAAAGCACGTTGCCTTCGCCCGGGCGGGATCGACTGATGATGCTGCTGCCACCGAGCGCTTCGGCGTCGCTCCCGTAGCCGTCTTCGGACAGGTATGACTGCTCCCGATGTTCGTGGGCGAATGGCGGGCGGAAGGAGGCACGAAGCGATGAAACTTCGGCGATGTCAGCGAGTGCTGACGATGGGAAGCCAAAGTCTGCCAGTCGTGACTTCCTCCTAGGTTGCAACACGCTGTCGTCCGAGGCCTTTCCCAGTAGAGAGGTTGGGTCGTCCTGCTCCCGGAGCATGCTGAATCGTGTTGACAAGCTGGGCATGATCAGACTGGTTCTGAACTCGTCGGTCGAGGGCAGCGCGGCGGAGAGATCCAGCTGTGGGCGCACCTCGGGCGCCTTCTTCGATTTCTTCCATCTGCTCGAGGAAGGCTTTTTGAGTGCCGGTGATGATGGTTGTGTGGGTGAAGGGAGGGTGTCATCGCTGGCGTTGGGGCCGTCGGCCTTCTTCTTGAGGAATTTGTTCATGGCGAGGCTGAAGGTCAGGTCAGGTCAGGGCAGCGATGTGATGGGGAGAGGAGACTACGTACCAAACGAGTGTGGGTTGAGGTGATAAGACGGCGGATCCGCAGGTGCGACCTCACGCGCACGCAGCGAACCTCAGTTGGTGCAGTGGTTTGCAGAGGCGGAGTAGGAACTTTCTTCTACGCGTGGTGTCGCCGTCTTCCAAATGTTCTGCGCTGCAGCATTGCCGAGCGGCGGCTTCGGCGTGGTACTCGATGGCGAGCGTGTGGTTGGTGCAGCGTTGGTGGTGCGCGAGATGCAGCAGCCGCTGCCACTGCCCTTTCTCGAGGCTATGCGTGCAGCGCGGGCGTAGGAATGCGAAGAGCAAACAGCTTGAGGCGACGCCCGATGCCCGATGCCCGATGCCCGGGGAATTCAGGAATTGAGGAATTCAGGAATTCAGTGCAATTCGTGCCTGCCTACCTGCCTGCCTCCTGCCTCCTGCCTGCAAGCAAGCTTCACAGTTCGCCTCAGCTTCAAGCTTCTCCGTTCTCTCTCCGCAAGCGCGATGACGGTACGTCGGCGGTCGATGATCGAGTATGCGTTGTCGAGTGGTAATGGTGGCAGCTGCGCAACCGAGTGCTTTCCAAAGCTTGGAGCAGAGATGATAGACGCGCTGCGCGTGTGCACTGTGCACTGTGCACTGTGCACTGTGCCTGAGTGCCCACTGCCCGTTCTGAACACTGGCCCGCGGCTGGCGGCTCTGCCAACCTTTCTCGTAGTCTCCAGTCTTGCTTCCCGCTCTAATTTCCAAGCTCTGTGCCCTTGGCTCAGAGGAGTCAGTTTTCGTGCAACTTCTGTGGTAGCGTGGCGGCCGGGCAAATTATACGTGAATGAACGTGGCAGTGCGGAGGACGGAGGGCGGAGGGCGGAGGGCGGAGGGCAAGAGACGAGACATGCGCTGCGTTCTTCACAGTATCGTCCTGTCGCCGCCTGCACACCATCGTCCTGCGCAATTGTGTTTCACGTAAAAGGTGGCCCACGAATTTCAGGGGTTGTGCCTCATTGCAGCGAGCGCATGCAAGGTACCAGCAATATGCCTTCCGCTAGCACAATCTTATCGCCCTCGCCTCGCCCTTTTCTCTCCAATGACAGCACTCTAACTCTATAACACGTGCCGTTAATGCTGACCCATACATACCTATATCATCATGCCCGCTGCCCATCCTGATCCGAACTTCTCCTCTGAGATGCGCTTGCTTATTTTTGTCGTGCGCCGTCATCATCACGTTTGCCTGGAGCGCAGCGCAGCACATCGCCAGACCATTTCGTCAGGGGCTTCGGTGACGCCAGGCTGTTCCACATGCTGCACGCTTTCACTTGGAACTCTTCGGCACAGAGCTCCGCTGCATGGCCGTTGCCCAAGCGAGGCGAATCAAGCCTCGCCTCGCATCTGCTTCCACGGCCGCTAACAGAAAGCCGCATCGTAGGGCTGCGCCGCTGCAAATGATTTATTAATCCCACACCTCGTTCGCAGCAGTCCTGTGCTCTGATGAACGGGGACGGCGGGAGGTGTGCCATCCGCCATCGGCAGCATTTTGGAGAGAGCCGGGGAAGTAAAGAGTCTTTCCGACTCTCGACGTGCCTTGCCACGACTCGAGCTCGAGCTGCGCATGCGCGTTTCACATGCGCACGAGGTGCCGCACACATGGACGGCAGGGCGGTGGCACCGCAAAATCGAGCACCTCACTTCAATGCTACATCCCTGCCGACGAGCTGATCATTGGGGGAACATGGGCCATTGGAATGCTGAAAGAGACACATGTTGCCGTCAACGATGGCAGAGCATTGTTTCGGCTAAAGCGCAAAAGACCGAAAATTGTGCATAGCTGGTGCCCTCTCCGAATCTTACGCCAGTAGTGCAATCGACGACAGCCTCCGTCCTTTTGGGCATCTTGCATCTCGTGCAGGCGCATCTCACCCGACTTTTTGAGGCTGCAACACGCAACTCGTAGTATGTACCGTCATTGATAATAGTGCACCCCGGACAACAGCCCGTTTCCTTCACGAGCCGAGCGATCGAGTCAAGCTCTCTCCGTTTCGTGATGCCGAATGCCATCTGCTGCTGCTGCTGCTTGCTGCGTTTCTGTTTCCTGGAGCCATCACAGTTCATACAAATAGAGCCCTACAACCAGAAGCTGACAATGAATCTGCAAAGTTCCATGTCGTATGGAGATCCGCCCAGACATGACATGTCAACGTCAATGCTTTCTTCGCGTCTCACTTTCCACTTCGGGAGCGTGGTGTAGTCGCGTTTATCTACCGAAGTCTGTGGTCGACGGCACGGCCTCCACTTCCATATCTGGCGAAAATCATCTTGTGAATAGTATGCGATGCCCAAGGTACACAATCTCAATTACCCATTGACTTATCCTGTAAAACTCCACTAGAGAGTGTGCTCTAGTTGACGCAGCTGACCACGGCCACTGCAGCTTCGAAATGATCTGATTCCATTGTGCGCTCAAACGGGCGGCACTGCACCTTCCCGTTCCGTGTTGCATGAGTCGCGACACTCTTGTGGCAGTGGGGAGACCATTCGGCAGAGAGAAGGGATTCCAGTTCATTTCAGCAGAAGCAGATGAACTGCTGGTCATATGTCCGGAGCTGGTCCTTGCCAACAAATGCACATAAGATTACACACCACAGCTGAATCGCAAGGCAAGACATCTTAACCGCAGATGCTCCGAAAATAATACTTGCAGCCGGCGGCGCAGAACACCGATCAAAGAAGATCTTTCCTCATCGTGACGACACGCACGATGGCACGATTTCAGCACTCGAGCTCTGAGCATATGAACAGGCTTGGAGCCTGTTGTCTCCTCCAGCTCACCAGTGGGGCCAATCCACTGCCTCGGTTCACAAAATCAAGTAACTGCTCGACGACGTAGTAACTACTCGTCCCTCGTTGCGGAGAGCAGGCCACGAGACGGACGCAACCGTTCAAGAATTTTGTATGCACGCATAAGGCCTTGAATACCTCGCGGATTAGAGGTATGGATTAAGTCGGCAACGTAATCCAGTAGATTAGAAGCCAGTGGATTATCGGCCCCAGTATATAGGTATTCAACGCGTCTTATCCATAGAGGTAAATCCATGCTATTGCCTAAGGCTATTCTTGGCGCACTACACACCTCACGTCTATAGCTATATTTAGCATTTTGTAGTAGATGGTGTATTAATGGCGCCCAAGTCGTCCAAGCCGCCTACGCGCGTGGCTCCGAAGACGCCTACTATGTCGAAGAAGAAGAAGAAGGCTCCTAATAATAGCGATATTGAGGATACGCTAGCTATAAAGAGGCTACGCGCGCCGGCCTATAAATAGATAGAAGAGTCGATTAAGGCTATGCTATCGTTCCTAGCCAAGGATTTAAGCACTTAGAATAATAACTAAGGCTTTCCAGATAAGGTAATGTAGTCGGCTATAGATATAGTAAACCTATGGTTTAGGAGCGAGGTCGCAATAGTAGTTGTAATAAAGTAGGTACGTAATAAGTACAACTCTATGTAACCTATCTAGAAGGAGTAGAAGGCCTATGAGAACCGAACGAGCGGCTAGCAAGGCTGGCCTCTAACCGCTAAGTCGGACGTAGAAGACGACTACTTCGAGATATACCCTAATAGCCGCATTTTCCGTAATGCGTTGCCGCCGTATTTCAACCTCCTTAAGGTATTGTTTAGCGATAAACTAGCGATAGGCGATGAAGCTAGAGGGGCTAATGAACTCTACGAAGTAGGGGAAGACGAGGTAGAAGATAGGCCGCGTATGCCTAATAATAGCGACGAAGAACTCGGTAAGGAAGATTAGCTAGCGAGCTAGGCGGAAGCGATGGAGGTAGAGGACGAGGAGGATATTACTATACCTATTAGTTAGCGAAGATCGTCTTCCGTAGCCTCTATTACTAGTAGAGGTTCCTCGGCGAGTCGAGGGCGTACTCGCGGTCGCAAAAGTACGTCGCTATAGCGCTAGGCTATCGAGAAGGCGACCGAGACGCCGCCGCCACGGCGCGTCTATTAAAAGGACAATATTACTACGACAATTAAGAAACTGGAGATGCCGATTAGACACATCGTAAACGATATTAGCGTTAGCCGTAGGTACGCCGCTACGCCGCAGTTGAGCGTAATAGCTACTACGATATAGCGCGCGATAAATCTTAAAGGAATTAAGAAGCTATCCTTTGCGAAGAGGATGGCGCTATAGGACCTAATTAAGGAGGGTAATAAGACTACCGACCGGATAATAGGGTATCTAGACGAGGATCTAGAGGCAACGCTAAAGTATTTGCTAAAGAAGAAGAAGGTTAATATAAGTAACGAGGAAGTAGGTACTAAGAAGGCTACTTTGCCCTCTATTGAACCCTAGCGATAGGCGTCTCATGTAGCCGCGCAACACCCAATGGAGCCCCAATACGACGGGAATAATTAGCTACAATTGCCTCATAATATCCCTAGCGATTACCCGGTGTATATAGGCTATAGCGGTTACGGTAGATAGTCGTTACCATCGCTATAGGACCTATAGTTTGGGAGTTAGCAATCCTATGCCCTATCTTTCTAGGGTCTATTTGATAGGTAAAGGGGGGTGGAGGAGGTAGTTAGGAAGCGGCATTTTAAGAAATGCATAACTAGGGTCTATACCATAAATTTGTATAAAGGTATTGTTACTTTTTGCGGGGATAATTAGTTACGGTATCGCGTAGCATTCGTTATAACATTTCTAGCCATGTTAAACGCTCAAAATATGCCTACTAATCCTCTATGTCTACTCTGCATGTAATGCTAAGCAGGCCATTTCTAGGGTCTAGCGCTAGAATAGCGGATTTCTACTTCTTCGCGGGTTTTCTCGACAACTATACATCCGATTAACTTCGTTGTTTTTTTGAAATGTAGCTTTAGTAACGCTCTACAATTGCATTACATAATGATAGAACTATGGTTGTGTTATAGTAGAGAATATTGATGAATAGCCGGAGGTATTAGATTTCCGCGCTAGTACGGGTATACCCGGCTACTCTTTCTATAGGCACAACGGAGGGCATATAGAACTCAAATACACCTTGGAAGGCCCTCGGATAGCCCTATAAGTTCGTAGAGTAGACGAATGGAGCTCAAAACAGGTAAGAAAACGGGGCTTAGCGTCTATATATAGAACTTTATTAAATTTAATAGAGTAAACAGTCCATCTACGAAACCTCTCCTCTACCCATACTACCTAATCGTCTTCATATAGACGATTGGCTTCCTTTCTTAACTAATAATCGCGCTACATTATGGTCGCAATCTTGTCGCGATATACCGACATCCTACTCCTCATCGCTATCTACGCAAGGTCCTCGTTCGTTACCTCTTTATTATCAACGTCCGCATCATCGAACCCGACATCTTCATCGCGCGGCCGCTACGAGATATAGTCGTTAGTATCGACTATCTAACGGTAGCTGTTCATAAAGTTAGTAATAGCCGCGAGCGCGACGACAAAGCGACTCTAATACCTTGCGCTATAGCCTTTCGGCGGCCCTTTAGCAAGTATCTTAAACCGGTTCTTTGTAATGCCAAATTGACGCTCTATAGCGTTACGCAACTAACTATGCCGTAGGTTAAACAACTCTTCCTTCCTTTCCGGCCTCTAAGCTAACGCATACTACTTACGGAGGTAATAACGCGTCTTTTAGTACGGTACGAGGAGATACTCTACATTCTTAGAGTAACCGCCATTAGCTAGGTAGTACCTATTCTCGGGTATTACTAGCCCTATGCGTAAGGCCTTCTTCAATATAGTGCCGTCGTTCGCTAACCCTTCGTAGCTAGGCAATACGTACGTAAAGTTGCCTTCGAAGTTATACGCCCCCAATACGTTCTACGACACCTCGCCCTTCCGATTACGATAGGCGCCGGCGTCTATATTCTTCGCCTTAAACCTTACATGCGTGCCGTCCAAGGTACCTATACAGCCCGAGAAATACGGCTAGAATTTAGGGTTGTCAACGATAGCTCGAGGTATTGGATCATCGCGCGTCGGCTATCGAACGTAGTCCTTATATAGGCGGTAACAAAGGATACTAATCTTGCGAATAGCGCGTCCAATACTACGCGGCGAATGCTAATATATCATGCGTAGTCGACCCTGTGTCGTTCCATGGGCTACAAAGTTAAGGAAGATAATTACCTACTCTATAGGGCTAATCCTATCGCCGCCGGTAAGGCTATATGCAACCTCTAGTACCTCGACAAAGGCGCGTAGCACTAGCTATCGCATCCGAGTCGTCCTATACGAATACTCCGGCGGTCCATTAAGCATTATATCAGTCTACCACGCGCCTAAATTAGGCGTAACAAGCGTCTTTATAACACCCTCCGGTCGATAGCGCGGTCGCTCGAAGCCGTCCTTAATAACTACCCGAATTACCGCCAATACTATGCTAATCGTTAGTAGCAAAGCAAGATCCTCGTATACCTCGATTTCCTACTATTCTAGCGTCATTTTGAGATATTGGATAGCCTAGAAAGAGCACGTAATAGCAAAAGAGTATAGATACGAGTTTCTACGCGTAGATCGGCTAGCGCTGAAAACTAGCCTAGACTAGAAGCACTAGTTTTCGAGGGCACTAGATTTCGCGCCTAGACCTTCCCGAAAGGGTGTCCCGGCAATGGATTAACTACTAGATTAACGAAAGTACTAATCTAGTGGATTATAGGTATTCAACGGTAAATCCGAGAAAAGAGCTAGATTTCAAAACAGGGCGTGGATTAAGCCTAAATCTATCGCGAAATCTAGCGAGGTATTCAAGGCCTAATGAATCCGCATTATGCCGATTCAACCAACGTGACGTCAAGTGCAGCGGCACGCAGATGCAGGTTGTCGTATGGAGCAACAATCCCCGACAGCCTCACGTGCGGGCGCAAGCGGACGAGTCAAGATTTGTAATACATACTCTCAGAGATGGCAGGTGCCACCTGTCTAGGTGTTACCTAACAGGTGTTACCTATTCTACCTGTGTAGATAGAGATAGACACAGACATTACACCCTACGACTTTTGCCTTATACGCGTTACCTATATATTATCCGTTTTCTAGTAACTAACGTAGGATAGCTCTTAGTTAACCTATCGATAGGTAATTCCTATTATAAATACAACTTATTAAAGTACTCTAGGAATATAATCTAACTACTATATAGGTAGGACCTAGACGGAACTAAGTAGGCTAGATCTATAAATATCTACGTAATTAATAGATCTATAATTAATATAATATAGATACTCTAGATAGCTAGTAGAGATAACGCCTAGAGACTACTATCTATACTACTATAAAGTACGATATAGCTCGTCTATAAGGACCTCCTAGTATAACGTTATACCTACCTTAGACAATACTAGATTCCGGCGATTACTAAGCCTTAGAGGAACCTCTATAACTAACCTATATAGCTAACTATACTATATTATCTCGAAGGTCCTACTTTTAGTACTTGCCTTAGTTGAATTTACCTATCTAGGTACCTATAGAGCTACCTACTAGAGTAACCTATCTTTAGGTATTTAAGATAATAGATAATAGTAGTATCTATAGAATAATAGTATAGTAGCTATCTTACTAAACGCGAAGTAGATAGTAGATAGCCTATACTAATAGTAAGAGCCTATATATTAGGGACTAGGTATATAGTAACGTATAGAATATCCGCCTAACTAATAATATAGTAGATAGTAGAACTAACAAGTACTTCCTAAAAGGATTATATAGGGCGCTAGGTTAAAAAGGCTATACGAGTTACGTACGTCTAGCGTACGCCCCTAGCGCGCGCTACTTAGTACACTTAGGGCTTAGTAAGAGACCTTACCTTATCGAGGTCCTTATAATTATTCCCTTTCTCCTAGTATAGCTATCCTTAGCTATAGACAAGCCTAACTCCTCGTTAAGCTATCCTATCTACGTATTCCCTTACGCCTCTAGCGCTTCGAATATGCTTTGTATACGTTACTACTTCGTATAGCTAGTTACTACGTAAGAACTCTTTATTACTATATAGTAGAATTTTTATGTTTACTACTAGTAACGTTACTAGGTAGGTCTAGCGTATTCCTAAGAACGTATTAATTATTATTATTAGTAACTAGGTAGCCTATATATAAGTAGTATCTATAGTCTATCTAAAAACTTCTCCTATTTCTAAGCTTTCTACTAGTACTACGCTAGTACCTCGCTAGTACTACGCAAGCTCCTCTTACGTACTAACTAACAAATTTTATACTACTATCTATATAGACCTAGCCTATACCCTACTTACGTTGCGTAAGCGTAGTACCGCTAGTCCTACTATCCTAGTTACGGCTAGTAAGAGATTTAGGCCTAATATAGAAGGTTATAGTAGATACTTCTAGTATATAATAACTAATAGTAAGAATGATCCCTACGTACTCTTCGTATACGCCTCGTAACTAACTCGCTATAGAGGATCTAAATAACGTATATATTAGGGATAATATATATCCTACTACTAAGAAGAAATACTAGAGATATACTAAGGGGCACTACCCCTATAAGCTAGTTATAGTACTATACTATAAAAGAGGTATAAGATACGTAGTATATAGTACTCGATTAGAACTACTCGAATTACTAAAGGAGAAAGGGAAGAGAGGTATCTAGGGGGAAGATATATCCCCGTAGGCTAAGATAGGCTACCCCGGCCCTTCTTAGCCTATTTCGACCCTAGATAGGCTAACTAGGCCCAACTAGGCTTATAATCGTAACATTGCCTTCCCCTCTATAGGCCTATATCCTAGAGGCTAGGAATAGAAAACTTTACTTATAGTCTATTATTATATACAAAGGGCGCTTACTATTGTTTAAAAAGCTTACTTAGGTAGTAATAACGCTATCGCTATAGCCGCTATAGGTATTTAAGCTATCTAAGTCCCTTTAACTTATTCCCTTTTATAATATATATCTACTAGATATAATCTCTACTACTACCGCTACTACTACTCCTACGCTTAGCGCTAGTAGTAGCTAACTATAGTCGACCCTTCTTAAGGCGATTTAGGCTAATTTAGTATAGTAGCTCCCTTCTTCTACTTGTAGCGCCCTTTTCAAGTCCTTACTAGCTATTTTTTATAGTACTTTAAGTCTTCTCGGCCCGTTTCGGCCCAATAGCGATCCGTATAAAGTTTAATAGTAATCCGTACCTTAATTGTACTAATATTATATAGGATTATACCGGCGGAAGCTATATTACCCTTCTCGAAGCTATGTATCCTTAAATCGACCGATTTAACTATAAGGAGGACCTTATAAACGAGACTAAGTACTTTAACTATCTAAAGTATATCTCTCGTAGCTCGGGCTACTTCTAAGTAAGTCGTTTTAGCTCGAGATAGATCGAATAGGGCTAACTTACGTCTAGATTTCTATAGAATATAAGCCTACTATTAAGGTAGCTAACAAATTGCGCTAGGAGGCCCTAGATACTCCGACTAACGAAGAGAAGGCCTACGAGGCTTACTAGGCTTATATATTAGTCTATAAGAAGATTAAGAAGTACGTATTGCCCTATAGGGAGTCGAGTTACGCTAACTAAGGTCCTTTAGGAAGTATCCCCGTTTCGAAGGTACTAGTAACCTCTATACTTATATAGGTAAGGTAGAGTTTAATATATCTAGTTCGTTTCGATCCTCTTTATCCTAGTTTACCCTTACTAACCTCTTTTAGGTCCTTAGAAGGATCGCGATACTATAATAATGGAGAAGATAGAGTATAATTTAGCTACTAGGATATATATAGTTCTCTTCGAATTAATTTAGCCCTAGCTAACCCTATTTGACTAGATCCCTAGTAAGAAGTAGAAGTATATTAGAAATAGCTACGTTTCGTCCTAAAAGAAGGCGAAAGGACTCGAGAGAGACTAGTAGATAGTAGCGAAAGGCCTAAGTATCCGCCTTTAGTTATATATAGGTTAAGTCCTAGCGTTTTAGTACGGTCTAGGTCGTATATCTACTAGCGAGGCCTATACGTCCCTTACGTAGCTAGTAAAGGAGGAGCCGAGTACTAATAACCTATCTAGGGAGTTTATAATCCCTCGTAAGCGCTTTAGTACCTAGTAGGCCCCTTTTAGATCGAGACGACCTATATACTTACTTAGTACGAGTCGAGCCTTAAGTTAGGAGTTTTAGTTACCCTAAGTTAGCCTATTTTAGGCTATTCGCGTCCCCTTAAGTAAGGAGTTAGCTAGATATACCTAAATGAATTCGACCGAGTCTAAGTCCCCTCTAGTTTATCTATATAATCTCCCTTTACCCTATTTAGGCCTATCTTGTATCTACTACGCCTTGCCTAGGTATGTATTACTAAATATTAAGGGCGCTAGGCCTATAGTAGGAGAGGGGAGTATATTTAGTACCGGAAGGGCTCGTATCTATACTACGTTACTATACTATAGTAGAGTATATCCCGTTTACGTAAGGGATAGATACTACCTTATACTTACGTTCCTTTAGGACCTCTTCTAGCCCTCCGTCTATCTAGCGAACGCCTTAAGAGCTACCTTGCTTAGGTACTCCGCCGGTTCCTAGGTATTCTCCTCCTCCCTATATCCCTTCTAGGATACAAGGTATTCCTACTTTCCCTTAGGTCCCCTTTTCCTCTAGATAATCCTCTAGACCTTATATATATCTAGGTTAGTCGTCTATACCTCGGGAGGATCCTTCTAGTCCCTCTAGGTTACTTCTAGCTCGAGATAGTCTTCGAGGAGAGATACGTAGAACGTAGGCTATATATTGAAGCCCTTAGGTAGCTTAAGGTAGTACGCTATATTATTAACTACCTTCTATACTTGGAAGGGCCCTACGTACTTATAGTCTAGCTTCTTCGACTAGTAGACTATATCGAGGAATCTTGTATTAAGGTATACCTAGTCGCCGACGGCGTAGGTTTTAGGCTTCTATCCTTTGTTATACTATTAGGCCTAATATTCCTTCGCCTTCTCTAGCCGAGCCTTTAGGCTATCTCGAATATCCTTTACTCTAGCTATAAGCGCCTTAGCTCGAGGCGTCTTCCTCTCTACCTAGGGCATTTCGGGCTATCTAGTATAGAGTAGATTCTAGACGTTATACGTCTAGAAGGGCGTTGTCCCTATTACTATATACTAACTATCGTTATATATAAACTCGGCTAGGCTTAGGAGGCGTGCCTAGTCGTCCTACTCGAAGTTATAGTAAATATATAGATACTATTCTATCGTCTAGTTCTAGCGCTCGGTTTAACTATCTATCTAGGGATAGTAGATAGTACTAAGGCCCCTATAGATCCCTATATAGTAGTAGAGGCTACTCTAGAACTTAGATATAAGGATCGGTCCCCGATCGGACGTAATAGACTATAGGATACTATATAGATAGACTACCTCCCTTAAGAAGATGTCTACTAGCCCTTTAGCGGTAATCTCCTTCCGATATAGGATATAATAGGCTATCTTAGAGTATCTATCGACTATAACGAGGACGCTATCGTAGGTCTAGCCTAGAACGGTACTCGGAGGTAGATTAGTAACGAAGTCGAGCGTTAGATCCTCCTATAGCGCCTTAGAGGATTTCTTAGTATATAGTACCCTATAGGGCAAGTGCCTCCGCGGCTTTACTTAGGTATATGCCTTATAGCTACGCGTATAATCCTTAATATAGTGCCTTACTTTAGGCTAGTAGTACCCTCTCTATACTAGCTATAGGGTCCTTTCGAACCTAAAGTATCCCGATATAGGATCGTCGTAGTAGAGCTAGAGTATCTCTAGGTAGAGTAGGCCTACTAGTACGTATATCGTATCTTAGTAGAAGAGGAACCCTTAGGATTCCTTCTACTACGCTAGCTATAGCTACTATAACTCGCCTCTACTCTAGAGAGCTACCCTAATCCTAATCGCCTTAGCGTTAGCTCTTAGTACTACTCGAATAGTATTCGCGAGGCTATTCTATATCTCCTCGACCTTAGCTATCCTAGCGAGGTAGACGAAGGGTCTACTATATCCTTCTAGTCCTCGTTAGACCGAGGCGACCCTTATCGACCTATCCTAGGGCTCCTCGCCTACAAGTTACCTCTATAACCTCTCGAGTAGAGTATAGGAGTCCGCTTCGCTTACCTAGCGACTAGAGTAATTAATATCTATATAGTTAGGATACCTACTAGCCCTATTAGCTACCTCGTTTTCCCTTCCTAGATAGTATAAGATATAGAAATCGAAAACGGCGAGCTATTCGGCCTAGCGAATCTAATATCTTGTAAGCTCCTTAGTCGTTATAAACTATTTAAGGTTATTATAGTCTATAATAACTTCTACTTAATACCTCGCGCCTTCTAAGTAGTATCGCTAGTACTTAAAGTACTCGACTATCCTTAGTATTTCGCTATCGTAGATATCGTAGTTCCTTTCTACGCTATTTATCTTCTATAAGAAGAAGGCTACTAGGAACTAGTATATCTTGCCCTCGTACTTATACTACTATATTATAATGCCTAATATAGCGTAGGTCGAGGCGTCCGTTTCGATCCTAATTAGTTAGGATAGGTTAAAGTACTTTAGTACTAGGACTATATAGAACGCCTCCTTAAGCTAGTTAAATACTAACTTCGCTTCTCTATCTAAGGTAAGCTACTATAACTCTTCCTTATATTGCCTTTGCCTACCCTTAGCCGCATTAGGCCCCTATTCCGTTAAGCGATTTAGTAGGACTACTATCTAAGAGAAGTGCCTAATAAAACGCTAGTAGTAGTTAGCGAACCCAATAAAGATATATATATCCCTTATACTCCTCGGCTTAGGCTACTCTTTAACTATTATAATCCTCTCTAGCTCTATCTCGATCCTATTTAGAATAATTATATAGCTAAGGAACCGAATCTAGTCCCTATTAAACTTATACTTACTAAGCTTCGTATATAGCTTATAGCGTTAGAGCCTCTCGAGGATAGTAGTAACGTACCGGGTATATTCCTCTAGGTTCTAGGAGTATATTAGGATATTATCTAGATAGACGATACGAATCGTATCTATTAGGTCTAACAAGGTACTTAGGATATAGCTCTAGAATACTACTAGGGCGTTTATAAGCCTAAATAGTATAATAGTATATTCGAAGTACCTATATCTCGTATAGAAAGTAGTCTTCTACTCGTCCCCTTACTTAATATAGATCCTATAGTAGGCATCCCGAATGTCGAGCTTCGTAAAGACTCGAGTATTAGTAAGACGGTCTAAGGACTCCTATATAAGGAATAAGGGATATCGATTCTTTACTATAATAGTATTTAAACCCTAGTAGTCGATATATAATCGTAGACTACTATCCTTCTTCTTAGTAAAGAGGATACTAGTATCCGCTAGGGACTTTAATAGACGGATCTAGCCCTTCTCGAGGTATTTATCGAGGTATTTCCTTAGGACTACTAACTTAGCCTCCGAGAGGTTATAAAGCGGATTATAAGGAGGAATCTTACCCTCTACTAGGTCGATAGACAACTTATATAGGCCGTAGTTAGGAAGTAGGGACGTGTCTCCTTCTTCGAATATCCTATAGAGGTATTTATACTTCGGTAGGAGGCTATTCGGGTCGTCTTAGTCTATCTTAACTATCGATATTACGAAGAGACGTATATCCTTGTCCGATATAGTCTTCGAGAAGTCGGAAGGGCCCGATATAGCGTAGGCGCTCTATTTACGAGTCCCCTTTCTCCTCTAGATAGCCGTTTTAGCTATAAAGTTAATCGAAGGGTTCTACCGTTCTAACTAGGATATACCTAGTACGATATTAAAGCTATAGATCCTTCCGATAGCGAAATTGTCTATATAGTCCTACTACTAACTACTCGTATCTAATACTTCGTAGGATATATAGTATTTACTACTTATAGCTAGCGACTAGCTATTAAGGGTCTTATACTACTCGGCGTCTATATTACTTAGGGCGAGGCTAGCCTCTTTAGCTACTATACTATCTAAGATATTAGTCTAGGAGCTATAATCGATAAGCCCTCTAAGTATATAGGAGTTCTTACCCTATTGTAGCTTAACGTCTAGTTAGATTAACTAAAACTAGTCCTAGTTAACCTATCTTAGTCTAATAGGCTCTACGCTCCTCCTTTATTCCTTAGTATAAACGACCTAGCCTACTATAGCTAGGAGAGCTACTAGGCGGATTTGTCTTTTCCTAACTCTAGATTATAGATAGGGCATTAAGGCCTCTTATAGCCTATCTCGCTATAGTACTAGTACTAGGGGATTTCTTTGTCCTTCTTAGACCTATTTAGGGCGTTCTAGCGCCTCTATAGGGAGCTTCGGCCCTTTCCTCTATAGCCTTAGCCTCCCGAGCTCCTAGATAGCTTATCCGATATCGAGCTAGTAGTACTATTTTCCGAGTCGGAGTAGCTACGCTTCTTATTATCCTAGTCTTTATCCCTACGGAACCTACGCTTATTCTCTAGCGAGTAGTAGTAGGTATTCGCTACCTCTTCTACCTTAATTAGGATCCGGAATCGCTATTAGCCTACCTCGATATAGTAGCGGATCCTCTTATCTATAGCTACTACGAAGTCGTATATTATATAGTCCTAACGATCCTCTTCGACCTTATCCTACTAGATCTTTATATAGTCTAGTAGCTCGGATAGGATACGGTTCCCCTAGTTAGTCTACTTTAGCCTATCTAGGGCTAATTAGTAGCGTTCTTCTTTCGTCCCTATAGAGTCTAGTATTACTTACTTTATCTTTTCCTAGATATATTCCTCTAGGTCTAAATATCCGATATATCGCTTCTATTTAACTTACTACTCCCTTTCTATCTATTCCTCGGCTAGGTCTACCTTTATTTCCTCTATAGAATAGATATAAGGGGCCTACCTAAAGATACGGTCGTAGTCGGTAACCTATTAGTCGTAGTCCGCGTACTCCTTACCTTCGAATATATAGAGGTTCCTTACCTTAAGGATAGCCGATCCCGTAGGTATAGAGGATAGTCTAGTAGGAGTTACGTTTAGTTAGATATCCCCTTAGTCTATAAGGAGGGAGGCTTCTTAAGCTATATTAGCTATCGTTTTCCTAAGATAGGCTAATTCGAGGCGCTACTCGGCCTATTTAGCTCGTTCTTCCTTACGCTAGAGCTAGACTACTAGGGCCTCGTCGTCTAGGTCTTCTTAGGTATTATCCTATCCCTTATCGCTATCGATAGTGTCTCCTAGCGAGTCGTTAGCTAGGATAGAGGAATTATTATCCTATTCGGTATTAGGAAATGTCCCTAGTTATTATCCTAGCTAACCGGGTTCGATACTAAGGCCTTTACTTTCTTCTATACTATTTTGAGTACTATGTAGTACGCTTTAGAGGAGTAGTTCGTATATAAAAGAGATATAAGATACGTAGTATATAGTACTCGATTAGAACTACTCGAATTACTAAAGAAGAAAGGAAAGAGAGATATCTATTATCTAGGGGAAAGATATATCCCTATAGGCTAAGACGGGCCGCCCTAGTCCTTCTTAGCCTATTTCGATCCTAGATAGGCTAACTAGGCCTAACTAGACTTATAATCGTAATATATACCTCGTCGCGCTACTCTAGTATATATACGTAGCTCGCGCTAAGCGCGCTACTTACGACCTAGATAACCCTAAGTATAAGGGTAATCCTATCTAGGCTTAGATTAGTCTCGATGAGATCTAGTAGCGCCTAGACGTATACGTAGACTATACGTATCGCTTCCTTTTCGTACGTATCGCGTCTACTAACTACCTAGCTTTCCTAGAGATTAAGAAATCTCTAAATAGCTACTACTATAATAAGAATAAGATTACCGGTAACGGTACGCTACTTAAGCGTAGCTATAGCGTAGGCGTTACGCTAGCTACTATTAACGGTCTAGACCTAGTAGCTATCTTAGAGTATATTAATATTAACCTCTCTAGTCTAGTAGAAATCGGCTACTAGGTATATATCTTCCTCGCGTCCCTATCGCCTATTAACCGTATACTAACCGCGATAGAACCTCGCCCTAGAGGGCGCCTATACTACTATAGTAGTAGTCGATACTACTATAGGCTTCCTACCTATATCTACTAATAGGGAGGATTCTAATAGTTACGAGAGTAACTAGCTCCTTAGAGCTAGTTAGTAGGTTATACGCCTATAGCGCGCAAGCGCTACGAACGTATAATTTCCTTTATTCTAAGCTAGGCTAGATGCCTATATTAATAGCGAAACGAGTATATATCTATTAACCTTATCTTATCTTATTCTTATATTCTCCGACTACGTCTCGCTTACGCCTTAAATACGTTAAGCGCTACTAAGTCTTCTATATATTCTACTAGTTCCTAAGTATTATATTCTTCTAGCTAGCCTACCTACCTAATAAGGTAGTAAGTCTCTCTCTTCTATATCTTCTTCTTTACGATTTCTTCTATATACTACTTATTCGTATTCTCTATAATTAGTATACTAATCTTATACTCCTCGCCCTCGCGCCCTTGCTAAGGCTCGAGTAGGGATATATAGAAAACATTATAGATTCTCGTACTAGTAGGTAGCGCTAAGTAATACGCCTATACTCCTACTATATCGATAATACGAAACGGACCGAGATACTTTAGGCTAAGCTTCTTCTTTAGTAGATCTAGTCTAACATTCTTAGATAATAATAGTACTAGATTACTAATACTATACTTCTAAGCCTTATAGTTAGTATTGTAGTACTTAGCTTAGTATTCCGCTATAGTCTTCTAGCGCTACGGAAGCGTCTTATACGCTTTTTATAGTCTTTCTATAGTATCGATTACCGCTAGTACCCTTCCTTTAGATAGCTCGTCCCGAGCTATAGGCAATAATATAGGAGCAATATCCGGATTATATCTATATAGTATATAGAAGGGGCTTATGCGTAGCGTAGGATATACGCTATTATTATATACGAACTCTATCTACGAGAGCTAAGATGCCTAGTCTACCTAGTTCTTAGAATAGTAATACCTTAGGTACTATTCTAGCGTCTAATTAGTATGTTCGGTCTACCCGTTAGTCTATAGATAGAACGCTATACTAAGCTTACGCTTTATATACGTCTTATAGTAAAAGTCGCTCTAAAACTAACTAGTAAATAGAGATCCTCTATTACTAACTATTCTAGCTAGGACTCTAAACCTTCGGACTACCTCTCTTTAAAAGATATCTACTAGCTCTACTACTATATACTTCTTTATAGTAGGCATAAAGAGGCTTATCTTCGTATAGCGATCGATTATTACGAGTATCGTAGTATAGATATAGGTACTAAGCTTGCTTAGTAGTAGATCGGTAATAAAGTCTATTGTTAGCTCTTACTATAGCCTAGTAGACATTAGTAGCGTAGCTAACTCGCTATATAGGCGATAGCGCCTCGCCTTCGACCTCTAGTATATCGTATAGGTAGAGATATACTCCGAAATATCCTAAGCTAACCCTAGCTAGGTATATTTCCTACGTATTAGCTTAACTATCTTAGCTTAGCCGAAATGTCCTATAAGGGGATTATCGTAGTATATACGTATTACCTACGTTCTTAACGCGAGGTCCTTAAGTATATAGATCGCCTTGCCTTAGAAGAGGATATCTTCTCTAATAGAATACTCCTCGAAGGTACTAGTCTCTTTAGTAGCCTTATATAGCTCCTTTACTATAGGCTCTAGCTACTATAGGATATATATAAGACTAAGTAGTAGGTCTAGTACCTAGTAGTAGGGTCCATTATCCTTAACTACTATAGCTACGACTCTAGCTAGGTAGTATACGAAGCTACTACGCTTCGTATACGTCTCTACTACTCCTTATATCAAGATATATATTATAGAAGTACGCTTTGCGATAGGCTCTACCTCTCTAAAAAGGTTTAACTAGACTAAGAGTTTAGCTTATAGCGTTAGTAATAGGTTACTTATTACCTATATCTCGCCTTCGTAGTCGCTTCTCCTCGAAGGAGTATCTATAGGGTTCCTTTTCCCTACTTAGTATTCGATAGTAAAATCGAACGGGGCTAGGAAGGTTACCTACCTTGCCTACCTACCTACTAACTACTTCATTATCGTAAATCCCTTTAGGTTCGCGTAGTCGACGAGTATACGTACTATATATTTAGAGCTATCGAAGTATAGTCTCTAGTACTTAAAGGACTCGACTACTACTAGTAACTCCTAGTTATAGGTCTCGTAGTTAGTCTCTATAGATATTATCTTTCTCGACTAGAAAGCGATAGGATACTAGTTACTATCCTCTACCTACTACGAGAGGATTCTAGCTAATACGAACGTAGACGTATCGGTTTCGAGGCATAGGAGCTACGTAGGATTAAAGTACCTAAGTAGCGATACTAAATAGAATATATCCTTTAGGCTCTTAAACGCTTACTCCTCGCTTATACCCTACTAGATCGGACCTAGCTTTCGGCCGTTCTTAGCTTCCTTAGAGAGGGCTATTAGAGGTATAATAATCTAGGAGTAGTTAGATATAAACCTACGATAGAAATTATAGAACCCTAGGAAGGACTAGACTTCGGTAAGGGTAGAAGGAGGCGGCTACTTATTAATTGCGTCTATCCTACTCCTATCTATCGATACGCCTTTAGTACTAATAATAAATCCTAGGAACTCTATCTATTTCTTCTAGAATAAGTACTTCTTATAGTTAGCGTATAAGCCGAACCGCCTAAGCCTCTTAAGTACTATATATATATCGCGTATATAGTACTCTTTGTTCTTACTATATACTAGGATATTATCTAGGTAGACTATATAGTAAATATTAACTAGGCCTACTAAGGCTCGGTTAATGTAACCCTAAAAGGTCGTAGATACGTTAGTAAGCCTAAATAGTATTACTAGGTACTTAAAGTATCTATAGCGCGTACGAAACGTAGTCTTCTACTTATCGCCTCGCTTAATACGAATACGATAGTATACGTCGATAAGGTCTAAGGATATATACTATTCCGTATCCTTAAGCCTATCTATTGTCTCGCTAATAAGAGGTAGGGAATAGCGATTCTTAATAGTAATCTCATTTAGACCCCTATAATCGATATATAACTAAAGACTATCGTCTTTCTTTAGTACGAATAAGATAGGCGTATCCGCCTCGCTTACGCTAGGCCTAATCTATCTATTCTCTACTACCTTAATAAGGTATTCCTAGAGGACCTAGAGCTCCTACTCCGACTAATAATATAGGGGACGATAGGGAGGCTTCCTTCTATCGACTAGGTCGATCGAGTACTCTACGTTAGTATATAGCTAGCGTCGAGCCTCTAGTATTATAGTAAAGATATCTACAAAGTCCTTAAACTCCTCTAGTAGATTAGGGTAATTAGCCGCTACGCCGACGTTACGTATACTTACTATATATACGTACGTCGCGTTACGTATCTCTTTAAAGAACTACTATAGCTCGCTTACTATAATAGGTCTTACCTCGCGACTAGTACCGTAGGTCTACGTATTCGTCGCGCTATCTACGATTATCTACTAGTCCCTTCGCTAAGGCCTACTTAGTATAAGATCTAGGTTAGGTATTTCGAAGATATAAAAGATACCGGTTATTACGCGTTCCTAACCTAGCGAGTCTATAATACGTAGACTTAGTATATACGCTCTATAATAGTATCCGTGTTTCCCCTAGAAGCTATCGGTACTAGGTAGGGTAGTATTAGTAATCTACTAGGGCTAGTATTAGAGGACAAACTCGCGTAAGACAATATTAATATCTACTATATCGTCTAATAGGCATTCGACGCGTACGTCTCTACCCTACGTTACTATCGCGCTACGTATATATTGCAAAAGTATATATACTATAGAGCTACTAGAATTAGCTATAGTACTTACCCTTAACTCTTAGTAGATACTTTGCCTTTTTCCTTATTAGCTACCTCGACCTTATATATAGCCTACGAGTCGCTATCCTTCTATAGGTACTTATTTAGGTAGAGCCCTTCTTCCTATACCTATAGTATTTAACTAAAGATAGATCCCGACTAGGCTTCGAGTCTTTAGTCTACGTAGGCTTCTCGCCTACTTTCTTATCGCGTCTACCCTACTCCTTACTACTACTATAGTTATTAAGGCGGCGCTTCTTCTTTAAACCGCTATAGTCCTCGTTATCCTACTCTCGTTTCTTACTAGATAGTCTATCTAGTATCTCGATACGAGCCGCGAGTTATACTAGTTCCTACCTTAGCTCTAGAATAGTATAGTACTTAACGATAGTACTATATAGCGTAGTCTATAACTTTGCAAGTAGGTAGCGTATACGCTACGCCTTAGTATAGTCGCTTAGCTAATCCTCTAGTACTACGAGTTCGAGGGCAAAGTTCTAAACCGTCTAGTTCTTACGCTAACGTACTACCTTATATTCGAGGATTACGTCTAGTATACAATTTATAGGATCCCCTATATAGTTAATGTAGAAATCCTTGAAATCTTTATAGGTATAAGTACCTAGGTCTTCGAGATCGTAGTTATTATACTACTTCTTATACGCATCGCCTACGAGGTACATAACCCTATATAGCGTCTTGCTATAGTTAGTACGATACGCATTTCCTAACAAAGCAAAGATCAAGGCTAGTTCCCTTAGGAACCTCCTTACCTCTTTAATAGTATTACCCCTAAAGGGTTTTAGCTCTTTTAGTCTAGGCTTGCCTATCGTAATAACTTAAAGTATAGTATATATATCTCTATTACGTGCCTAATGCCTAAGGCTATAACTACTATACTACTTATATTCGGACTTCCTCGTAGATAGTCCTTTCGAATACACTAGTTACATTAAGTAGTTATAAGCCCTCTACGTTTCTAACGTACCTATATCTAGGTACCTCTATCGACTACTACGTAGCTAGTATTGTTAATACCTTAGCGTAACGCGCCGATACCTCGTCGTCGCCGCCGCCGCTACTTAAGTATTCTAGTAGCTACTAGTACTTCGAGTCTATTTAATTAATATACGCGTCGGCTATCTACTACATACGCGTACCTATATTCGGCGTAAGGCTAATATACGGTTTATATTATATTGTATCCTATCTCTTTAATACTATCGCTATCGGTAAAGCTATCTACAATAGTACTAATAGTAACCGGTATCGCCGGCGCTTATATAAGTAATATTCCTAAGCTAAAGAATAAGGAGAATTACCTATTATAGTCCTATACTACTAAGGGTACCCTTAAAGGTATATCGGTATAGCGCTATATATAAGGTACCCGCCTACGACTAAAGGTTAAAGACTCGAGTAAGTTAATAGAAGAATTTGAAGACTACTAGAATAAATAGGAGGCTAAAGACTAGATAGCCCGTACCTAGATCTTTACTAATTGCGTAGCTAATATTTAGTAGTCGCTACTTAGACTCGGTACCTTACAAGACGTATAGGACTTCCTTAAGAACAAATACACTAGTAATAGTAGGTCTACTAAATTCATATTATTCTAGGAGTATTCTATCCTTCGATATAAAGGCAAGGATATTGAGAAGTTCTATAATAACTATAAGAAGAAGCTAGGTATACTAAAGGAGACCAAGTTAGCTATTAGTAACTACTAAGTAGTCTACTTCTTTATTATACTTATTAGCCCCTTCTACGAGGCCTTTGTATAGATAAGACGCGAGTAGATACGAGCTACTAACTTTAAGATTAATAGTAATACACTAGACAATATTATTAGCGCGTTACTTAATAAGAACGTCGCGTAGCTTAACTAGGCCTAGTATAGTAGATACTTTAGTCTATAGAAGCTAGCTTAGTAGCCGCTAGCTAGTAATACTAACCCTAATCAAGCGCCTCGTAGTAGCGCTCGTAGTAGTAGCCATAGTAGCCGTAGACGCGGTAGAAACAATAATAATAATCTACTACGCGAGAAGTACTTATATTGTAAAGGTACCTATCTATCCGATAGGTACTATACTAAATACCCTTATCTAAAGGAGGAAGACCGACTCTACTATAAGCGAGAGAAGGCTAAGAAGAAAGTATAGCAATAGCGAGGTCTAACTACTTAGTAGTAGTAGTAGTAACCTTAATCTATACCTCTATAGTAAAGCCTATTTACTAATAGAATACCCTACAACGATCTACGATCTATTATCTAACTCTATACTATCTAGTAACTACTCATTTATTACTATAGTCGAGGTTAAGGTTAGTAATCGCGCCTATATAGTACTATCGGCTACTATACGTACGATAGACTAGGTTGTTAACTCTAGTACTAGTATATATATAATTAATAATCTAGTATTGCTTATTAAGTATAAAGGTTACAATATTCTAGTACGATTTAGAGGCAATACTAAGTAAGTAATACTAATTAGTACTACCTAGACTAAGGTTATTAATAATCGAGGAATTAGTATAATGTAGCTTACTAAGATACTATATATACTAGGTCTAGCGGCTAACCTTATATCTACCGAGAAGTTAGCCGATAAGGGCTACTTCTATTACAATAATAGACGAGTCTTATTTACCTATAGTAGCGATAGTAACGAAGTAACGGTTACTTAGACCTACCGTAAGAATAGTCTCCCCTTTCTATATACCCCTATATCCGGACTTAACGGTAAGGCGGCTATTGTACTTCTATCGAAGAAGGGGATACTAGTAGGTACTATAAATAACTAGTACCTATAGTATAGTTATATTCACTATAGCAAGTTACTATAGCTCGAAGCTAATAGATATATCGTAATCCTTAGAGATAAGAAGAAGACCTTCTATAACTATATTGCCTATCGCTTATTAATAGTATATAAGGAGTATAATCGACTACTACGGCTACGACCTTCTACTATCTATTATATTGTTAGTATAGATATAGTCTATATTACTAACCCTAGCCTACTCTAAGAGCGCTATTTTACGCTCTTTACCTATACTAAGTTAGCTTATTACTATAAATACCCTAGTACCCTAAAGATAGGTACTATACTAGTAATTAAGTACTATCGTATACATGTTCGTACTTAGACTAGCTATACTATTCCTATATACCGCCTCGATAGAGGGGGTAAATATAGAGGTAATAGTCTACTAGAGTAGGCTCGTAACAATAGTATTGTACTATAGGTTACCGCTCTATATTTATCTACGCAAAATAGACTTGCTAAGGTTAGTAACTACATTGTCTACATAATAGCTTAGAAGATAATACTATAGGCAAACCTTCTAAAGGCTCTATAGCTATACGTAGTTAGTATAGCTACATATATCCTAAATATTACGCCTACCTAGGTTAATAGTAGCGATAGTCTATATATAGTTATAGCTAAAGAGCTTAACTAGTCTCGAAAACATCCTCGCTTGTAGTATCTACGCGCCTATAGCTATATAACTATTATATACGACTATAGTATTACTCGTAGTAAGAAGTTTAATACCTATAGTAAGCTAGGCAAGTTTGTTAGATATACTAAGGACTCTATAGACTCTAGCAAGTACATAATCTACCTACCTAATAAGTATAAGGTAATTGCTTCGAAGAATGTCTAGTTTCTTAAGTTAGAATCTAAGTTAAAATCGGAGTTAGGAAAATCGGACTTAAGATCCGAGTCAAAATCGGACTTAAAATATAAGTCAAAATATAAGCTACTACTACTAGAAGGAATATAGCTATATGCTAATCCTAACGACCTCTCTAAGAGCGAGTTTATAACTATTAAATTAGTTATACCTATACTATTTAATACGACAATAGGCGATGCTCTAATACCTATACCTAGTATTGTTCAATAGCTCTAATCCTAGTAAGAGGGACCTATAGAAGAACTTGAAATACTACTAGTAGATAATATTATCGATCTACTACTAATCGAAGATAATATACTAGTAGTCTAACCGTTAAGTAATAAGGATAGCTTCTAATCTACTAAAGAAGAGTTTAATCTAAATACTAAGAAGGGTAAGCCTAGCTAGTTACTAGAGTTTAAGCGACCTAATAATATTAGCGCTCGTAGTACTCGATTAACCCGTAGTAAGAAGACTACTCGCGACTTGCTACGTAGATACCTAGTAGATACTCGAAAGGATTAGTATACCTACAACCTATCTAATATGCCTATTGCCTATATAAAGGGCTTTATAGCTACCTACTATATTTCCAAGTAGAACGACGGTAATCCTATTCCTATTCTAAAGAGCTATAAGGAATCTAAGGAGTTACTATATTAGCCGTAATAGTAGGAAGCCTATAAGGCTAAATATAAGTTATTAATAGACAATACTACCTAGATCTATGTTCTAAAGCTAGAAGTACCTAAAGGTCGTAAGGTTATCTATAGTAGATAGGTTTTTACTATTAAGCGCAATACTAATAGTAGGGTTAGTCGCTTTAAGGTACGCTAGGTTATTAAGGGGTTTACTTAGGTAGAGGGATAAGACTATAACGAGACCTATACTATAGTCGCTAAGCTATCTACGTTACGAGCTCTATTTGCTCTTATTGCTTACTATAACCTAGAGGCTTAGTAGTTTAATATTCTAACTACTTTCTTAAATACTACTATTAGTAATAAGTATAAGATCTACGTTAAGTAGCTATACGGCTTTAAGAACCGTAGTAGTAAGGGCATAGTCTACCTACTACTAAAAGTACTATATAGACTAAAGTAGTTACCTATACTATAGTACGAAGAGCTCCGCAAGTACCTAAAGAGCCTAGATTTCATACCTATAATAAGCGACGTATATATGTTTAAGTACATAGTTAGCGGCTTAATTATCGTTATCTACGTAGATAATATAATTATTATTATATACTCGATAGCTACCTTATAGGTAGTTGCTTAGTTACTAAAGGATCGCTTCTATATACGAGAGCTTAGTAACCTCTACTATTATCTCGGTATACGTATTATTCGCAATCGTAAGGACTATACTATCTATATAGTATAGGATGCCTACCTAGGTCGACTTGCTAAGAAGTATAGAATAAAGGGCCGCGTAGTACCTATAACTATAATAGCTCTACGCTATATTAAGACTACTATTTAGTAGGCCCCTAATAACTATATAGCTAGTACTACCTTTAAGACTAAGTATTAAGAAGGCATTAGCGAAGCCTTATAGCCTATAATAATTACTCGACCTAATGCCTACTATACTACTAGCTTATTGTCTCGATTTGTTACTAACCTAACTAAGGAGTACTACTACGCCTTACTATAGTTAATTAAATACCTTATTAGTACTCTTAATCGCGGTATACGCTTCTAGGGAATATAGAGCGATAAGCTTAATCTTGCTAGCTACTACGATGCCTTATAGGCTAATAATCCGATTATCTACTACTCTACTAGTAGCTTCTATTTTATACTAGCTAGTAGACTACTTCTATACAAGTTAGGTCGCTAGACCTTGGTTACTTTATTATCTATAGAGGTAGAGTATATTTAGCTTACTACTACTACTAAGGAAGCTATATCCCTTATACGTATATTAGAAGAAATAGGATACAAGGGTACTATTAAGCCTATTACCTTATACGAGGATAATTAGTTAGCAATTGCTATTAAGTCTACGACTAATAGCTATACTAAGTATATAGATACTAGGATATACTATATCTAAGAGAAGATCGCTAATAGTATAGTTATCGTTACCTAGATTAGTACTCATAATTAGATTACTAATAGGTTTACTAAGCCGCTTAACAAGCTTAAGCATAGTCGCTTTATTAAATAGTTAAACCTTGTAGACTATAAGAGCGCTATTGAAAACGCCGCTTAGCCTACTACTAAGTATTAGTCTAGTTAGAAAGAGGATATATATTGTTTAGTTTAACTACTAGTCTACTTAATGCCCCTTCTATTTGCTTTTGTTTAGCTATATATACGCGATAAGGGGGTAACTTAAAGTATAGTATATATGTCTCTATTACGTACCTAATGCCTAAGGCTATAACTACTATACTACTTATATTCGGACTTCCTCGTAGATAGTCCTTTCGAATACACTAGTTATATTAAGTTAATATCCTTAACCGCGTCTATTATACTTAGCGTAGGCGCCCCGCTATATCCTTGCGATAGTATAATATTAATACTAAGCTAAGAGGATAGGGTCCTATAGATACTCTCTATGGATCTATCCTTAGAATTATCGGTATCCTAGTTAGACTCTAGCGATACTTAGCGATTAGACCGCTTAACGCTTATACTACGCCGAGTATCTACTAGCGCTAATCCTATATCGCGCTATATACGTAGCCTAGTATTTTTACGCTCTAGCTCCTAGGCTTAGACTTCTTACTTAAGTAGCTTCTACTCGGCTCTCGAGTACGCGATTCGCTCGTTTAATATAGCCTACCGCTCGCTAAAGGTCGTCTAACGTTCTTTATCCCCCTAGGAGCGATCGTCGTCTATAGGCGCTATAGTATTACTACCTAACGTAGTCGGTTCGCTTACGCTTATTATATAGTATTCTATAGACTACTATAGGGATAGACTTGTTAGAACTATTAGGGGCTAGGTATGTAGTAACGTATAGAATATCTACCTAACCGATAATATAGTAGGTAGTAGAACTAATAAGTGCCTCCTAAAAGGATTACGTAGGGCGCTAGGTTAAAAAGGCTATGCGAGTTACGTACGTCTAGCGTACGCCCCTAGCGCGCGCCGCTTAGTATACTTAGGGCTTAGTAAGAGACCTTACCTTATCGAGGTCCTTATACTATAGCTAGTATTTATATCTAGATTGTCTATAATAGGTATAACCTAGCCTAGGCAAAACTTAGATAACGATAGATACCTTTATACTATATATAAGCTTCTAATACGAACTTCCTAGAATTAGATCTCTATTAGTACTAGTTCTATCCTATTTACCTTCCGTTTGTATAGGCTATATTAGGCATTTAGTTATAGATACTACCTAGTTAATAATAGATCTAACTTCTATACTATCTACTCTAAAGAGTAATAGATTCTTAACTCTACTAAATATAGCTAACTTACGTAAAAAGCTTTACTAATATTGGCTAGTAACTAGGACACACTTAACTACCGAGTTAGGTAGGGGCCTCGATTAGTATATATAGCCCTCTTCCTACTAGGGAGAGATATTATTAACCTTCGTTTAGTATACATTACTAGTTACATTTCATGTGCCTCTACTATAGAGCTCTAATTACTACTATATGCCTCTATAACTACTACGATAGTTAGTCCGCCTAGTATGGCTACCTATAGCCTAATAGGTTATACTACCTATAGTCCCTTCCTATACTACCTAGCCCTTGGGTTTGTATAGGTTCGGATACTACTTATTATTAGAGCCGAAGGTAGGGCTATCTCTTCTCGATTGCATTAGGCGGTTAGGTTAATAGTAGTCCTTAGGTACGGATAACTACGTACAAGTAGGAGGCGACAAACGACCTATAGCGCTAGTTACGAAAAGTATCTTAGGAGGTCTCGATAAAAGCGATAACTAAGAGTAACCTCCTAGATAAGGATATCGCCTTAATCCCGAAAAGCTACAAACCCTAGAGACTATTAAAGCTTAGGACCTAGATAGTCGATTACTTTCTAGGACTCGCTC
>LFZO01000020.1:155094-209381 GCA_001578225.1 Pseudocercospora musae | reverse complement strand
ATCTACTATAACCTTCTATATTAGGCCTAAATCTCTTACTAGCCGTAACTAGGGTAGTAGGACTAGCGGCGGGGCGCTTACGCGTCGTAACCGGAGTACTAGCTAGGTCTATACTAAGAGTAGTATAAAAATTGTTAGTTAGGACATAAGAGGAGCTTGCGTAGTACTAGCGAGGTACTAGCGCGGTACTAGTAGAAAGCTTAGAAATAGGGGAAGTTTTTAGGTAGACTATAGACACTACTTATATATAGGCTACCTAGTTACTAATAATAATAATTAACACGTTCTTAGGAATATACTAGACCTACCTAGTAACGTTACTAGTAGTAAAATATAAAAATTCTACTATATAATAACGAAGAGTTTTCGCGTAGTAACGAGCTATCCGAGGTAGTAACGTATACTAAGCGTATTCGAAGCGTAGAAGGCGCGAGGGAATACGTAGATAGGATAGCTTAACGAGGAGTCCGGTTTGTCTATAGCTAGGGATAGCTATACTAGGAGAAAGGGGATAATTATAAGGACCTCGATAAGATAAGGTCTCTTACTAAGCCCTAAGTATACTAAGCGGCGCGCGCTAGGGACGTACGCTAGACGTACGTAACTCGTATAGCCTTTTTAACCTAGCGCCCTACGTAATCCTTTTAGGAGGCACTTATTAGTTCTACTACCTACTATATTATCGGTTAGGCGGGTATTCTATACGTTACTATATACCTAGCCCCTAATAGATAGTCTATCTAGCGTCTCGATACGAGCCGCGAGCTATACTAGTTCCTACCTTAGCTCTAGAATAGTATAGTACTTAACGATAGTACTACGTAGCGTAGGCTATAACTTTGCAAGTAGGTAGCGTATACGCTACGCCTCGGTATAATCGCTTAGCTAATCCTCTAGTACTACGAGTTCGAGGGCAAAGTTCTAAACCGTCTAGTTCTCTCGCTAACGCGCTACCTTATACTCGAGGGTTACGTCTAGTATACGATTTATAGGATCCCCTACGTAGTTAACGTAGAAGTCCTTGAAATCTTTGTAGATATAAGTACCTAGGTCTTCGAGATCGTAGTTATTATACTACTTCTTATACGTATCGCCTACGAGGTATATAACCCTATATAGTATCTTACTATAGTTAGTATAATACGCATTTCCTAATAAAGCAAAGATTAAGGCTAGTTCCCTTAGGAACCTCCTTGCCTCCTTAATAGTATTATCCCTAAAGGGTTTTAGCTCTTTTAGTCTAGGCTTGCCTATCGTAATATCTATACCTATACTTACTATACTTAGCGTAGGCGCCTCGCTATATCTTCGCGATAGTATAATACTAAGACTAAGCTAAGAGGGTAGGGTCCTATAGATACTCTCTATAGACCTATCCTTAGAATTACNAGGTATATAACCCTATATAGCGTCTTACTATAGTTAGTATAATACGCATTTCCTAATAAAGCAAAGATTAAGGCTAGTTCCCTTAGGAACCTCCTTGCCTCCTTAATAGTATTATCCCTAAAGGGTTTTAGCTCTTTTAGTCTAGGCTTGCCTATCGTAATATCTATACCTATACTTACTATACTTAGCGTAGGCGCCTCGCTATATCTTCGCGATAGTATAATACTAAGACTAAGCTAAGAGGGTAGGGTCCTATAGATACTCTCTATAGACCTATCCTTAGAATTACTAGTATCCCGGTCGGACTCTAGCGATACTTAGCGATTAGACTACTCGACGCTTATACTACGCCTAGTATCCGCTAGCGCTAATCCTATATCGCGCTATATATATAGCCTAGTATTTTTACGCTCTAGCTCCTAGGCTTAGACTTCTTATTTAAGTAACTTCTACTTAGCTTCCGAGTACGCAATTCGCTCGTTTAACGTAGCCTACTACTTACTAAAGGTCGTCTAACGTTCTTTATCCCCCTAGGGGCAATCGTCGTCTATAGGCGCCGTAGTGTTACTACCTAACGTAGTCGGCTCGCTTACGCTTATTATATAGTATTCTATAGGCCGCTACGAGGATAGACTTATTAGAACTATTAGGGGCTAGATATATAGTAACGTATAGAACATCCGGCTAACTAATAATATAGTAGGTAGTAGAACTAACAAGTGCCTCCTAAAAGGATTACGTAGAGCGCTAGGTTAAAAAGGCTATGCGAGTTACGTACGTCTAGCGTACGCCCCTAGCGCGCGCTACTTAGTATACTTAGGGCTTAGTAAGAGACCTTACCTTATCGAGGTCCTTATAAATAGTAGATAGTAGTTAGAGTTCTATAGTAGCTATATATAAAATATAGTAGATAATATATACTAGACGAAGATTAGTAATCTCTCTAGTCTCTTTCTAAATAGAAAGAGAACTTTTTATACTATTTCTAGCTTCTATCTAGCTAGATCTAAGATAGGTAAGTATTCTAGTTACTAGAT
Organism: Pseudocercospora musae; assembly: GCA_001578225.1. NCBI lineage: Eukaryota > Fungi > Ascomycota > Dothideomycetes > Mycosphaerellales > Mycosphaerellaceae > Pseudocercospora > Pseudocercospora musae. Next base: position 206,955 of record LFZO01000020.1, on the reverse strand, counting down.
AATACTATATATAACTAGAGCTTCTAGACTTACTATTCTAGAGTTTTAAGTATTTAGTTTTATAGCTTAGAGTATATACTTCTAGTATTTAATTCCTTAATTTTTTTCTAATTTAGACTATATATCTCTAATATATCTAAAAGCTTTCTAGATTTCTAAAAAGTATTATTTTTATAAAAAATACTATTCTTTACTTAAATTTATTTACTAATTTTAGTATTAGTTTCTACTATAGAGAGTTACTTTTCTACTATTTTATTTACTAGACTTCTAACTAGATAGCTTTAGGCTTCTTAGTAATATCTATTTTTAGCTATTTTAATAATATTAACTATAGAGCTAAGCTCTATTTACTAGAGCCCCTAGATACTCTCTTAGACTGCCCTTGGCAAAGCCCCCGAAGGGGAATAGCGTGCCAAGGCAGTCTGTGCACCTGAGACTGCGCAATGTCGGCAATCGTTTCCGAAAAGGCTTGGCGAAAAGTCTGGATAAGGTTCGCTCTCATTTCTCCCTCGCTCGGAGTCGTTCGTAGCAACAACACGCTGTACAGCGTCGCCAACGACCACACACGGTGTTCGGTGATGGTACGCGAATGCGTCGATGCTGACGAAAAGCTAAGCTCTATGCTGGTACCCACTACAGTCTAGCAAACGTCTCCCGCCGCGCTCGGTCTTGCGTCTTTTTGTCACAGATCTTGAGCTGGATACCTGAATATGTACAACATATCCAGCGTAGCGAGACGAGATCGAACATCGGCGGTCTTTGAGTACGGGCAAGGCATGCGCTTCCCATAGCCTTATCTCGTAATTTACCAGTCGGAACAGAAACTAAAAATCTGTGGAGATGCACATTCAATCTCTTCACTTTACAATTATCATTCCAATTTGTCCTTACTCCGCACCATGCCACCATTTCATAACATACATAAGTCACACTGGGTATTTTGTCGTTTATCATCCGGAACACCAATGCTAAATCCAAACCTCATCTCTCAGTAGAAAATCATCGATGCGTTCCTCGCTCGATTTCTCTTCTTCTTGCTTCTCGAAATTCCTGGCTATTTGGCCTTCGGACTTCCCTCCACACGCCATCCCATGGCTGCAAGTCATTCGAGCACTGTCGCCCTCTGCCTTGTGGAGGATATGCCGTCAGGGGAGTCACAGATGCTGAGCTCGGCGCATAGTAACCATGCGCCGGTGCTTCTTCGTCTTCCCTACCTTGCCAGTCTATTCGGAATGTGGACGCAGTGGGATCCGGTGTCGAAAGATCGTGGTTGTTTTGCAACAAAAGCATCAACATCTGCTGCCGTTGCATTTCCTCTTCGGTAATCGAGTCCGGATCATATGTCGATTGCTGTACTGGTTGTGCTGGTTGCACATGTGCGCGTGTATAAGCGGAGGGAAACATGTTCCGATTGTAATTCTCATAATATGAGGAGCCCTGTCCGTGCCATAGTGATGCCTCACTATCTTGCTGCATCCTGGTCATTGGCACAGGAAGAGTTGGTCGGTTGGCTTTCACCGAATTGACCTTCCGCTGAGTCCACAGCAAGAGGCCTCCATACACTATCGTGCTGAGTGCCGCAGCAACGGTCACAAGCAGAGCCGGTGTGTTCCATTCATATCGATTGAAGATCAGAAAATCATAAAAAATTGTCAGCAGCCCCAGGGCGCAAGATGTTAACGACGGAAGGAAGACATTCTCTGCTTGGAACAATGGATTCCGGACGGCGAAGCACAAGAGACCAGTGAACGAGAATCCAGCAGTCAGTAATGCGACTGCGAATATTCCTACGACCGTTTGGGCAACTCGAAGGTCTTGCTTAGCTTGCCTCTCGAACGTTGGCGGCAACATCAAGAAGCTAACCAGCTGTCAGCGCTTTGCCCTCCTTACACGCATTCCACGGATGTCTGCTTACCCTCCTAGTATTATGAATGATGAGCCGACGGCTAGCAGTCTCCAATACCATGCAACTGCATCACGATCCGCTGATAACCCATCGAGGGTGTGATAGCTCTGCGCCCGCGGCCGTAGTGGCCCGCGCAGACGCCTGATGGCATCCAGCGTCGCGGCTTTCGCTGCTCCTCCTGTCTTAGACGGCCTGGCCTGGTGCTGCTGTTCCTCCAACATCCAGCTTTGGCTCCGTTATGATACTGCTCTTGTGCCACTGCTCACCAGCCACAATTTCCACTTGGTCCGTCTCTTCGGGCGCCTGAAACCTTCCAACCTCTCCTTCTTGGGACGACGCAAAGCGATGGTGATTATTTCGTGCTGCAACGACAGAGATCGTTCGGGGCCTAGGTGGTACAGTGTTTTCGACCGCTGGACGCTGGTCAGCCGGGAGCTCTGATGGTCCGAGTCACTGAACAATCTCCGCGTGGCCAGGATGCGCGCTCAACCCCTCGTCGCCGTCGCTGTTGGCAGTGTCGCTGTCGCTCTAACGTAGATGTCACAGGCTGCCTAAACAACCGCGCGAGATGGGCAGGAGCGCTGGCATCGACTTCGAAGCGAACAGGATACGAAGTCACGGTGATCGTATACGAGGGTCTAGACAGCAATGCAACAGACCTTGGCACTCTTCTCACCCAAGCAGACCATAATGCGCAACTTGGCAAGCACACCATATGCATAGTGGAAAATATCAGCCCAGAGTTCGTTGGCGGTCTTGGTGTCGCTTGGGACATACCTCGCGACTTCTTCGTGAGGCATGCTACCAATCCCACTGGCGCTCTGTGGGAAAGCGTGATGGGTCGTCAGGCCAGGGATCGAGTTGAAGAGATATCAACAGCCGACTGGGATGATGATCTGCAGAACCAAATCTCACAAAGAGTGACGGCTCGGCATTTTCACGTCGAAGACATCTTCGAGCATCTTCATCGAGACGAGCACCTCGGAGCAGCCGATGGATTTCGTCGATGTTTCCAACATGATGCACACTATGGCTGGCAGGCGAATACGCAGATCAGCTGCTACCGAGTGTCAGCTTTCCTCTGAAAGTCGTGAGAAAAGACTGGAAAGTTGGACTACGATTGACAACCTAGATTTGTTCTTAGTAGACAGACCTTTTAGAGCGGCACCGCCTCAAGGTCAGGACTTGCTCCCGTCTCGTCTAAGTTTCTACGTCCCATACTCCTGGAACTACCGTGTACTCTCTATTCCGCAACTATTGGAAAGGCCATCGTTCTCGTCCTTCGAGTGCCTGCAAAGCTTCTTCTCCTATCGGGGTAACTTTCGCGTCATGTTTGCAGACAGCGACACGGCCATCGACTTTGTCACTTTTGCATATTTTCTATCGTCATCCCTCTGGCTCACCAATCTGCGCTGGCTGAACAGGGATGCGCAGAAGATTGCTTTCAGAGACATCAGGCAACCGACCATGGCAATCAATGATCGTCTCCTCGATCGTAGGCATGACCTTGCCCTGCTGCGGACAGAAGTGCAAGCAGTATGCACTTGGATTAGGCCTAAGCTGAACACTCGCTTGGAGCTACTGCGTGCTGAGTGGGCGCCATCGCCGAAGGACGCTTTCGAGGCGGTGCTGACAGAATCTGCCGCGCTCGAGCGATTCCTGGTGGACACCTTTCAATTACTGATGAGCTCAATCAGCGTCTTGGATTCGCAGACTAGCATACATCAGGCCGAGAGGAGCTCCCACTTGACTGCCTTGGCCACGTTATATGTTCCGCTGTCGTTTGTCACAGGAGTCTTTGGAATGAACATCAAAGAAATCAATGATTCAAATCCCTCGTTATGGACCTTCGTGGTGGCATTGCTCGTTGTTGGGGCATGCACAGCACTGTTCTTGTGGATGACAGGCCCACCTCGAGTGAGCAAGAATGGAATGACACACAGGAACTTTGGCCATCGACTGAGACGAGGACTATAGCATACGTGGGTTTTCGAGGCAGAACTACTTCTATGCATCTCGAATGCCAAGTTATACTTTTTTGAGAAATGGATACGAGCCCGAGCGGACCGGATCGGACAGCGACAAGGATCACGTATTCAACGTCGTCCGCTACGGCAGGCGTAATAGTAGACCTTTGCGCTTTCCAAAACCAGATAGACACGGCTCCTATTCAAACCGACCCAACACCTACCTCTTGCTTCAGTTTCTCAGCGACAAGGTAACACTTGATGAAGTGTAATAAGCTCAACAAAGTGCCCCCGTTGTTTAATCCTACATCTGTCTGTTCGTACAAGATTATAACCTCGTCCAAGAAGAAACGTCCCCACCTCACGAGAAGGAAATTGGTATCTTCCACAGACGCCTTTCCCAAGTCTATCATGCTCTGCTGTATCCCATTGCGTAGTCACCAGATGCCAAAGCCCTTCGCAGAGGCTCGTATTCGAGCAGTGGTCTTTCGTGTCGACAAGCACCGCCACGGTTCCGTCGATCATAACCATGTGATCTACGGCGTTTTGGCTCTGGTTCAGGCTCTTCTTCCTCTGCCTCTTCTTTCTTTTTGTCGCCAATGTATCTACCGCGATGATCCTGGTGGCCACTTCCTCGGGCTGTGTTGATCACGGCATTTGTAGATCGTTCTACGGCGTTCGCACTCCTGATGGAGCCCTTTGCAGCCATCGTAGATGCATTAGCTGCTTTGTTGCTCGCTCTTGCGGCGAAGCTGGTTGGGACCAGGGCAGCAACACTGGCCACACTGGCTACGGTCGCCCATACAGATTTCTTCTTGTACCATGGCTTTTCGATCTTTTCCATGGGCTCTTCTTCGTCAATTATAGAACCTCCTCTCGATCCGCCACGAGAGCTTCCGTGACGACTCCATTGTGGTGAAGGAGACCGGGAGTCATCCGAGGAGTATCGTCTCCTCCGCCGTCTTGGGGATGGAGATCTTGAGTAGTCAGAGTAATGTCGTCTTCTGCGTCGATGACGACTGCGATGCCTTGGAGAAGGAGAGCGTGACGATGATCCTCGAGAAGAAGGTGCTCTGCTCATCGAGTGCCCGTTGTTACGTTCCATGGACTCTTGGTCATAGTTCCGATATTGTGGGTGTCGTGAGTACGGTGATGGTGGCTCTTCAAACCTTTGATATGGGTTTGGAGCTGGTCGTGGTGGCGCATCAGCCATTCGCGACATCGCTACAAGATCGCAGACAGTTGTCGATATTGTAAGGCTATGGACCACATGCACGCTAGGTAAGACAGGTGAAGAAAGTCCCGGTCCTGTGCGAGACGACGGCAGGTTTGCGAGCAAAGCCTAAAAGCGTTTCGTAATGAGTCTGGTCCTGCGTCGCGTCATTTGAGTTCAAACGAGCATCCCGGTTTTGACAGACCCTTGCCCATACCGCTTGTGGCAGGAAGATTGCAAAACCTGGCTGTAGATATTATGCCACGCCGCTGCCAGAATCATTGGGTGGTCCATACATTCGTATTCTGCACGATCTTGCCTACACGGAAGTGATATGCTTTACCGATATTTGAGATCTGGTGATCCTTGTCGTGGTTGGACAGCCAGCCACTTCGTTGCGCGTAAAACTCCTTCAGGCTCAGCAATAGTAAGCGGAGAAAATCATGCTCCAGTACGTCTGCCGGTCATTTGAACAAGCTACAATGCGGACGTGAGAATCAACGACAGCTAGCTCCGTTGCTCGAGGACCTGCAGGATTAGGCACGTGCTGCAACTGAAATCTTACCTGGACAAAATCCTCTCTGCCCAATGCCGATACTCGAGTACACTATGGACGTTCCGAGTGTCATCGACATTGTTATTCCATCGAAGCAGGTGCCTTATCGGAGAATACACATCCCCGGAAATTGACAAGCCTACAACCGGGAACTTGGTACTTCTGGTGGTTTCTGCCCACGCCCCTTGGTCATCGTATCCCATCCTGTGCATATGCAGTGCCACGTTCCTCCTCTTGAGCACATCGTCTTCAGGGCGTTACATCATCGGCATGCTACCCTTCAAAGATGGTGTTCGGTCAGCGTCCGTTCATTTCGCATCTGGGATTGGGCATCGATTCCGTGTGTTGGGCGGCATCGGGACAGCCTGGAATTACGGTGTCGATCACCGTACATTGCGGGCTCCAGCAAAAGTGGCTCTCGCTCCTCTGGCGGTACACGTGGAGATAGTCAAGATGCTGCGGACCTGCTCATTCAGAGACTCTCGTGGCTGAGCTTGGCGCCAAGCACTCCCATCGTCCTTCGTGGTCTGCTGCACATCCACATTCGCTTCTTACCTTCCCCCATCGCTCTACAACTATTTTAAACCTACCGCAGCCGCAACTCCATCTCAACCTGAGGATCTGCATGTCGAAAAACTACTTAGTGGAGGGAGAAGACGCGAGTGAGAAACAGATCAAGCCTCTCAACTTCGAGTCGGACTGTCCTCAATGACATCAGGCTGTAGCAATTGGCCCAGACCTGCTTTCATTGCGTGATGAGCACCGGGGTTATGGACACATGAGAGGGAAATCATTAATATTGCAAGATGAACTGGAATGGTCTAGGCAGCTTTTACTTCGATGAGCAACTCCTTCGTAGAAGCAGAACAAGAAGATGTTTCCGACCACGCGTACTCATCAATCACTGCGTCCGTTGCCGACTCTTTTCGCGCTAGATGCATCGATATCGAATGCTCTCGCGACCACATCGCGCCCTACACAAATGAATAGATCGCCGTCATCGCCGCACTGTAGCTGGCAACATGAGCCACGATCCCCTGCCAGCCCCATGCCGAATTCATTCATTCGTATCCGCGAAAGTCTTCCGTCCCTTTGCTCGAGTATGCCAGTCCAAGGTACAATGTCATCCCAAGGAGAACCACAAGCAAGGGCGGGATAACCGGTAGAGGGCGTGCGGCGCCGGAAACGATGTCCAATATTGCAAATAAGCTGTTAAGACCGTGACAGATATATTGATCCACTGCGGAACGCGATTATGCGAAGGCCGAGGAGGACCATAGATGGTGCACCAGAACACGAACCTGACTAAAAGTGGATAGGATGTGATTGCGGTATACCAGAGAGCGAAGCAGTTGCAGCGATCGCGGCAAGGTGTGGTGCAGAAGCGATATCCTCCCATTACTTCTTCTCGTGTTGTAAGCGTAGGCGAGAGTGTGAAATGCGGATACTCCAGAGTAAAATGCCAGTGACCAGAAGGTCAGAAATGTGAAGAAGCTAAACGATTTGCCGCTGAAGCCCTTTCCGAGAGCATAGGTCGGGTTACCGATGTCGTGAAATGTATTCGTGCCTCATGGTGTGTCTCGGTCTGTTTCGTTGGTGAGAGCGGCCATCTCTTGCTCAGTCCATTTCCGGCCCGAGACCTGCGTGCAAGCCAAGCACTTCAGGGCATACAGCGTCTGAACGCATCGGATGGCTATGTCCTTTACGCGTAACTGTCAAGCCGAGATTGTATTTGGCCCAAAGCCTTGCTAGCCAGAAATGGGGAGAAATTGATAGCCTTCCGATGTGTTCAGACGCTGTATGTATTCTATGCCTTCGACACGCCGAAGCTGAGCCGTCTGGGTGAAAGCGGCCGCAGCTCAATCCTCGTCGCACAGTGCGAGTATCAATGTATCATACGTGAAGAAGAAACTGAGAGCCGGGTCAAGGTGAGGTCAATGTGGATCGCCGGCCCGATTGCCGATGGTTTGCTTGGCCAGTGTTTTTCAGAACTAAATAGTTCCAATCTCCTGAACATACACAAATTGAACATGGCCTCCGATCCTGTCATACCAGAGCCGCCGCGAGTGCTAGAAGAGATCGCCATCATTGACAACTCGTTGTCGTTTCCAAGCTTCACATCCCAGACAGCTTGGGAAGTGGGCTCACGCCTCCGAAATCGCTTGTTGGCATTCTCGAAGCCAGCAGTGATAGATATCAGCCTCGCGCATGGATACCACTGTCTTTTCCACGCGACGACGCACTCAGGGACTTCGCCCGACAATGATAATTGGGTTGCCCGAAAGAGGAACACTGTCTTGCGCTTTGGATCATCTACCTGGTACATGCACAACAAGTTCAAGGGAGACGAGGCCCAATTTGCGACCAAATTCGCGCTGGGACCCAAAGCGGGCGAATATGCAATTCACGGAGGAGGCTGGCCAGTCCGTGTACATGGCGTAGAAGGTGTGGTGGCCGTCATTGTGGTGAGCGGCCTCAAGCAAGAGCAGGATCATGGTATCATTGTGCAGATTGTTCAAGAATTTCTGGAAGAATTGGGCATTGAGATGGGTGAGAAGAAGAAGGAAGATTAAAACAACTGTGCAGCGTATCGGCTAGCTATATCAAAGCCTGGCATAAGGTACTCGGGGCTGTGGAGAGCAGATCCGACTTGTGACGCACGATTCGGCTACGATTTCGAAAGCTGAAAGGAGGATAAGAGCGGTATGAGAAGACGCGCCCGATTGCCATGAGTCTGGTCTCCGCGTACGAGTGACGACATACTACACAATTCATGACAGAAATGATGCTCTTTGAATCATGCCGACCCTGCGACGTGTCAAGGGACATGACTCGGACAGCACTGGGTCGATTCGACGTCCGCATATCACAACTTCGATGAACAAGATCAATTACCTGGATATTGACCATTCGCAATATTCCTGTTGTAGCCAATGTGGCTCAAAAACTTGAGAGTTATAAGCTGAGGCTCCTTGACGCCCTTAGGTTGGATGACAGCCATTACGCCCCGCCAAGACCTGGCAAGCTGTTCCCATTCACGGGAGCCCATCCCTGTACAGCACTTCGTCAAACTTCATCTGGGGTGTGTTTCAAGGATTTTCGATCTGGGGTTCTGTGTTGGACCATGACCAAATGGAGTTTTAGATCGGTTTGGGGTGTGCCATTCCAAGAGGCTCCTAAGTACAAATCTCTGAAAAGCGCCAGCCTCTGTCTACCCGATAGGCTTCTTTGCATACCTTCGCCATCCTTTCGTTCAGTATGCCATTTCTTCAATCTTTTCTCAGTGTCTTATTCGCCTCCATTGCATTTGTGGCGGCACACGGAAATGGCGAACACTCACAGTTTCCCCAAAAGAGAGCCTTGCCCGATTACGCGCAGCGAAATCTGAAAACGATCCAGAAGATCTACAATATCACCGTATACCCTAACAACATGCAGATCGTGAACGAAGGAGCAAAAGCTGTGCCTCCTGGCCTGTTCAACGAGAAAGCGACTGGCAGAGTCAATCCAGTCGGCAACTTTTCAGGATTTGATGATTCGATCGAATACTTCTTCGCACTCGCTCCGGTACCACAGCAGGAGCAAGGACTTGCTTTCTACAAAGCTGAAGTGGTAGAGTTCATCAGCGGCTGCCCTGAGGTTGCTTCGTCCCTGGTCTATCTGCGCACGGGTCACGTTGATCCCAACACTGGAGAGCTTGACGATAGTAAGCCGAAGACGACGCTGGCGCAGGTGAGTCAACTACTTGGTGTGTTTGGAACAAGACTGATAAAGCAGGTCGCCTTCTGGCGCTTCGACGACCAGGGAAGAGTCCTCAAATATCATGCCTGGATTCCTAACCTCGAAAAATGGACTCGTGTAGCTATCGGGCAAGACTTTACGAACCTACTTACACAGAAGGTCACATCGGCGGTGCTGTGTCCAACAATCCAGAAGCAGTGTACCGGCAAAAACAAGCAATACGATAATGCCCTCGACTGCATTGCCAAGTTGGAGACGAAGCCTTTTGGTAGCTTCGATGAGGCGTGGGGCGACAATATCGCATGCAGAATCATTCATCTTATCCTGACGAAGGTCAGGCCTGAGGTTCACTGTCCTCATGTGGGTCCCAACGGAGGTGAGTAGTGAAGCTGTGAGGTTCGCTGTTAGATGCTGATGATGAATAGGAGCGCCTCCGGATAACTACAAATGCGTCAATATTGATTATTCGGTCGAGTACTTTAACGATGCGGAACTATTTGGAGCCCCAGAAGGTGACGTGTTCACCTGCGGTGGCCCATTACTCGGAGCAATGAAGATGCCATCAATGCGATGATCTTTTGCAAAGCCGGTATTGGGGGAGCATCGAATCATTGGCGGTCGGCATTTGATCCAGTATGGTATCGAACGTAGCCATACCATTTGCAAGTTGACGAAACCCCCTCTTACGCATCAAAATTTCGACACAGTCGTGAGCTGCTCTACCAGCGAGAAGCTCCGAACTTGGTATGACGAACGCGGTTTTCGGAAATGAAAGCTCCCTCTCCTGGAGAATAGTAGCAATCAATACAACTTATTCACCTCCCAGGCACGCCATACGCACCCATTGTCCATCAGTCGTTTCAAGTGTCTTGTCCGCCGTCGACCTCTATCAAAGCTCTGGTGACGAATCTGTTTCTTCCCTTATCTTCTCTTCTCTTCTCCGGTCCCTTCGCCTGGATCGCGAGGATGATGATGATTAGTGTTTGATCGTGAATGGCGTTCATGCCAGGGGTTATCACCATCACCTTCACTGGGTGGGCGTGTCGGTTGCGGTGACTTGGGCTTCTCGGGCTCGACTTCAGGATCAGGTGTGGAAGTAGGCTCGGGGGCGATCTGTCCTGCTTGTCCGCACAACGAGGCGCGATGGGTCGTTTGTTGACATGGTAGAGAGATCCCATCTCTCGACGGATGGCGTTTAGCAGCTGAAGATAATATGATACCTTCTTCTCTCTTCATGATCGATGACTTTCGGTAAGCACTTCGCAGAGTATGCGCTGTATCCTCGTGGTTGGTTTGCATGTGGAGAAATTCAAGAGCTCGGAGGGACCTAAATTTGCTTTGGTAGGTCTGGATGGGCGGTCTTTGCAACGCTGTGGATCCACAAGGGATTTAATCCAAGATCTGTATTCCTATACTGTTGAGCAGGAGCAGTCGGCACAGGCCCAGGTTGGGTCTCGTGTGCTTTCGAGGCTGATGAAGGAGTGGCCATATTGTCCGCCACCTTAGGCAAGGCCAGTATCAGCTTCTCCATTTTGTTCCATCAGCTGAAGCAGAAAGGGGGCAGAAGTGGATGGGGAGCGTCCATGACATGGGTACGGTAGCACTCTCCATCATCTCAGATGAGGGAAATTTTGCGGCTGCGAGGCAGATCATACTGGACCTAGCTCCTGGCGGCTTTTCAAAGGTCCGAAGTAGATTGCGATCACGCAAGGTCCTCATTGCGCAGGGCATGTTTGACTCTCAAGACTGGCTGAGTGGAACGGAATATGAGAATGATCCCCTGTGGCAGTAAACACTGTTTAGTAGGCGGAGGCAGTGTAATGGTCAGCTGAGATTGATAAGGTCCGAACACAGACACAGCTGACGGTCGATGGAAAATGAAAAGGAACTGCAATAGATTCAGATTTTGTGTTTGAGTTACACGATTCACCGGCGATGCGACATTGCAAAGGCTAGTATGACCACTGCCACGACGGGACCAGCAAGCCAGATCGGACAGCACTGTATCTCGCCTCTGTTCAAACAAAAGTTGTGATCTCGTGGGACAGCTTCAGCGCATCCAGGTCATCTCCAGCGACCAAATCGTTGCCAAATTCAGCTGCTTGCCAGGTCTACTGTCACTCTGATGCGAGTAGGCACAGCAGCGTATCAAGGTCTAAGGAGCTCTGGATGAACCGACCAATCGAGCTGAGTTACGGCGACTTTGGCACCTTGACCGGTCAATATAGGCTTTTAACCTCAAAGCTATTATTTAGCGCCTTTGAGGTAGGCAGCCTTGGTGTTTTGCCGACACGTTGCCACTCGGGGTTGAGGCCTAGCTCGTGATCTATAGGCGTCAAGTGCGAAAAGCATACAGAGGTGATCAGAACGACTGAGATCAGAATCCATGAGACGCCGGTTGTGGCCGTACCCTCAGCCTCTGCTTCGAGCCGGTCTATCCTATAGTCCTCCTGGAGAGTGCGGCCACCAGTGATCACAAGGTCTGAATGTAGAGAGCAGAGCATAGGGCGGGAATGGTGATCCGGAGCGAAGAGCCGTCGATTCGCATTGACGTGTCTCTGTGCCTTGTCAGCTTGAGGTCGTTCTTCACATGACTTACCGGTGTTTTGCCTTCAGGCTGCGAAGGCAACCATTCTATTCCTTCGCGGGTAGGCCGCCCTTGGCAAGCCAAAGAATCTCACATGATACCTTGCTGAAGAGCAGTCGATGCTAGGAAGTGATGTTGATGATGAGCATGAAGTTTGGCACGGTGATGAGTGAAGTGGAACTACCCATGGAGCCCGAACCAATGAGCTTTGGCGGGCGCTATTCTAGCGACCATACTGAACCATCTTTCTCTTTCATCAACACCATCTGCTTTTTCCTAGGCCAGAATGTGCTTCGCTCAAACTAAACCCTTCTACAATCTTAGCTCCGGGCGATAGATCCAGAAGACTCGTGCCACCTTCACGGCACTCTCAGCGTCGTATACGATTTCTCTGAAGCCACGAAAGCTGATGTACGAGATTACCAAAAGTTTGCGTCCTTAGACCCAACTGGACGCCTCGAGCGGAAGAACCCCTGGGCTGAGCTGCAAATTATCTGGTCGAAGCTGGCTGCTACATTGGCAGACTTCGGGTGCGTCGGTCAGAAGAAATGGTAGCCAATGATCGACGGGGAGACGGTCGAGAAGCGAAAACACAGAGACGGGCTCATGAAGCGGGTTCAGAAGTCGCGAGATCGGTTCAAGCTTATATGCGAGGATGATCTCAAGATCAAAATAAATCGAGCTGAAGAAGGTTTCAACAGGACGATGATCAGGATCAATATATGGGTAGTGCTATGGAAGCGGTATAAGGAGGTGGACCGAGCTTGAGAAACGCTTGCTGGCGATGTCCAAACCCCAATTGCCTTAACGCGTCTACAATTAGATCCAGTAGAACAAGGCTCAGCCAAATTCGCGATCTCAATGCAAATCGCGGAAGGTCCTTTGCGCCACTGCCGAAGTCAACGAATCTCCTCCAAAGCTCCAACGACAATATATGTAATAAAATTAAATCTTCCAAGTCTGTGATGCTGTTCGATATCACCTAGCGAATGGCATGATGTCGCACCGAGTACCCTTGATGGAAAGAGCTCCGTGGTAGTCGATGTCAAAAGCGCAGTGGTATGTCAGGTTTGGGGTGATAAGGAATTGGCAGGTTGATGAAGTAATCGCCATTTTGACGCGGTCCTGCCTCGGGAAGGATTTCGTAGCTGCGGATCCGAACGATATTGACATCGACTCTTGTCTCCAACCATTTCGCGAGACTGCGGTGACCATGTAAGTTGACAGCTTACTCTAGCTTGCCGTAGTGAAGGGGAGTCGAAAATGTCTCCATCCCTAGGCTGCGGCTTTACGGTGCTCTGCTTCCAGTCTGTTTGCATCCGAGGTAGGCGGCGGTGGATCGCGAGGTTGATGCTTAGGTCCATTGCATTTCATTGATATCTTCATTGCAACAGCGGACTTCGTTGGTGGTGGTGGAGCTAATGCGTGGAGAGGGGCCTGCTGGGTGATCTTCGATACGATATATATCTTGCTTGACGGGCGATGCGAAGTACTTTGTGTTTTGGTAGCAATGTTTGAATGAGAAAAACGATGCGGCTAGTTCTAGTTAAGTATCGAGACGTGATTTTACGGACAGTGAAACTGTTCTCGATTTTAGTGACCGGCTCAGATGGCTGTGCTCACCAGAAATGTTCATCGCCGACCGGCCTCAATAGGCTCAGCTGCTAACTGAACAGTAAGTATTGTCCGAGCGCACTGTTCGAAGCATTCATTTTTGAAGTGCCACAGGGCCAAGCAGTTACAAAGAGTCTTGATTAGTTGAGCCAGAAAAGATGATCAGGTTCACGTCACCCTCCGGCGTGACGCAGATATGCCAAAATCAGAGGCACCCGGCGAGTGCTTCTCAACCAAGAAGACAGCAGGATTGAGATAGGAGGTCGGCAGGCGGCAAAGCACCGCCTCATCTAGCCCGAGTGCCTGGCTGTGGATTTTCACCACGCCTGAAAGTGACTATCTCGGAAGAGGATCTGTGTGCGATACTGTAGCGTTGGAGCCATGCAATAGTCGTGTTGCCCTCCTCCCAAGGCAGCGGCTGGTATGAATCTCTCTGTGGTGCCGTCTGAGATCATGACGGTAGGGAGGCGCAGGAACACATTTGAGGCGCATGCAAGGCCGCGAACGTGCAGTAGACCCAGGATGTCCTGAGAGGCCCAAGTCCTCGTGCATCTCTTTCGCGCGCGCCGCCTTGCTTGTCCGGCCAGCACGGTGATATTCAGGCGGCGTGGGAGAGGGCGGCGCGGGGCGGAGAGGGCGGCGCGGGGCGGAGAGGGCGGCTATGGGCGAAAGTGTGCACAGCCTAGGTGGAGGAGTTCGCCGGTCGGTGAGGTGAGCAGTTGGCAGAGGCATATCAATGCTATCATCGTGACATCAGGCTCTCATGCTGGTCCTGTTCCAAGGCCACTGCTGCCGCAGCCGGTCTCGGCTGTCGCCGACAAGGGCGTGAGAGACGTTACTGTCAACGCAGCTTGCAAAGTAAGAACTCGGGCTGAGCGCACTGGAGAGTACGCGCGTGTCGATTGAGAAGAGTACGAGGGGATGGTTAACAGAGACAATTGTTGAAGCTGAAGTGAGGGAGGGGAAGGAAGCTGAGGTTGTGGTCCACTCTAAATTCCATCCTTGGCTAGCGTGATTTTGCTGATACTCCAAGATGAAGAACACAGATCTCGCGTGTAGTGTCGCGAGCCTACGGAGTTGGCTAATTACGGAAGGCTTCACCTCCGCAGCAAAGAAGAATTCAGAAGTGTCACTGCCGCTGTGAGACGCTCGCCTTAGCCTGAACTCCAGTGTATCACAAACTCCACGCCCTATGCTTTGTTCACCTGTTACATGTCGTAGAGCGTGGCTGGCATACACTCTATCGAATTCAAATGAGTCCTTCACAGCTCAAGAGGATTCAGAGGCCGCAAAGCAGTGTTGATCGAGGACTCATCGAGCGGCCTCAACTTAGGCAATCCCAAAGGACAGAGTGTTGATCTTCATCTGACCAGCTAGTTCTATCGCTCCGCCTTCACGCGTCACATGCGCGTTTTAGAGGTCAAATTGCATCTCCAGGGAGAACATGGCGGGAAAACTTGCGACTATACATCTGGAGTGGTCTCCGCCGCAGGCACCACACGGCAGCAATATGAAATCAACTGTCCAAGGCTTGCCAAAGCCTCATCTGGGACCCACACAAGGGTTGTAGACTATCATGTCTTTTGCATGTACTGCGCGGATGTTGTGTTGTGCCCTGACACCGGGCCTTGTTGTGATGTTGACACATATATTGGTGGTGGATGTGCATAAGATGAAGCTGCAATAAGAGTGCTAGCTTGCTTGTGGCAGAACCCATAGCAGTCGTCCAGCATCTTGATTTCCTCCTCACTCAATGATCGCCGACCACTTCGCAGAATCAACCTTCTTCGGATCTCTCAGCTTGGTCCTGAAGACTACTTGGTGAGTGTTTTCAAGCCCCAGAATACGCACAGTACCAATCATATACCGAAGGAAAGAGTATGCCGAAGGACTGTCGGATCCGATGGGATATAATGCCAGATGGAATAAGCAGCCTGTGTATAGCGAGCAGCAGAGCCCTGCCAGGATGAATATGAACAGTGCCAGCAATTTCATGATGCTCGTTGCATATTCGAACCAAGCGAAGAAGGTGTTTGGGAGCGCGAAAGTGACCAGCATTATCACCAGGAAGACAGTGTACCCCATAGCATCGTCCACGCCGTTCTCAGTCCACTGGAGCAAGGTCAGCAAGATGCGTTGTCATGAAGTTGACACGTAATATACTGATATAATTTATAATCACCGAGAAGAATGTTGCCTCTGCGGCTACGACAGCTGTCCAGCCCAACCACATACTGAATCCTCTCTACAGAAAATCCCAAGGCACTGAACGACCGAATGAGCCATTAGCGGAGATGTTCCAGACAAGAATACTGTACGAAATGATATACGTACGGATCCACAAATCGAGCGCCATAGTCAACTGGCCGAAGTGCGTGCTAGGTCGGGCAAAGTGACTTCTCTAAGCTGTCCGTGCCGTCCAGCTTGTTAAAGGAATTTCGAAGAGCAATGAACACAATTGACCCCAGCAACGCTACAGAGATGTGACCGTCCTTCACCGCTCTGCTCCACCATCAAACGGAGCGGCAGGAAACGATATCGACAAAATAATCCGAGCGGATGACCCTGATCGAGTGTACACTGATCTTGCAGCCGAGAGCATCCAGTTATGGCGGGATTCCAAGGGCCTCTTCGCAGGGCTATACCATAGATCTGGCTGGCTGATGTCTGCTGGCCAGAGAAGCCTGCCTTTCTTCGAAGATTCCATCAAGACTGGTACCGAACGCGGATTCGAGCAAGCACCGCATTTGACCAATGACGAAGTTCGAGGTAAATTTCCGGCCTACGATGGAGACATTCAAGGCTGGCGGACATATTGGAACATCCCAATTCTTTATTAGATCTGAAGAATGTCCCTGGGTTCATTGCCGATGCTGCGCGATCAAAGCTACTAGGAAGTGTTGTGACCACTATCGCGTTCCAAGAATGGTAGCTTGCTAGAATTCCGAATCTAAGACGAATAGAAATTGATTAGAAGTATTAACTACTAAATAGTTACGCTTTAAGAAATTCTAGAATTTTCGAAATTCGAAATTCTAAATATCCAACTTTTTAGATTTCTAAAGAATATATTATTAATTTTCTAGAGCTAAGCTAATATTTAATTAATATATTACTACTAATTATTAGTTCTAGCTTTCTAACCAATATCTTCTTAGAAAGTAAGCTAACAATACTAGTACTAATTATTTTATATTTAGTATTTAATTAATATTTATTAATATTAGATAAATACTTTCTTAGAATTTAGTAAGTTTTAATTACTATTAAGCTACTCTTAACTAATACCTAGATAGATAAATTCTAGAACTAATATTTTATTTTTATTTCGTAATTTAAATTAGAATACTATAGTACTTTCTATAGATTTTTATACTAAAACCTAGCTATTTTATTAATTACTATAGGCTATATTAACTTAGGGCTAGCTTGCTGCTTATCTAGATACCCGACGATTTCACTAATAGTCCTTTAATATTTAACTAGAAAGCTAATCTTCGAGGCACGCGGCCGGGCTTACGTAGCTATATAGCGAAAGCCCGGCTTCGAAGCTAGAAACACAAGGTGAGTCAAATTCTTTATCAACTTTGACGGGATATTAGTTCTGCAACTTTTCTCAGCCAATCATTTCGGTCTTGGCGGACAACTTGAAAAAATCGTCACAACCGACGCCCTAAACCGACGCCAAGCCGGGACAAGGATACAGCAGATCCTTATCTGAATCCGTACTTTATCCCTGCTTATTCCCCTTGGTGGAACAGCGATGCCTTTAAGCTTCATTGCCACAGGAGTAATGATGCCTCACGAGCTGGACTACGTCATAGTATACACGATGCACATTCCTCAGCTTTGGCATCAATCGCACTTGCTGAGTTCCATATTATGTTTCAGGACTCCTGACTAATGCACAGCCTGATCAGATTTTCTACTGCCTCATTCAACGCACAATGTTGCTTGTTCGAAGCTGGTTCTTTGCTGACTGCAGGTGTACACCGAAGGCGGCGCAGAAGGCTTGCACGCCGAGTACACAAGGATGGTTGAAGTTGTCTCAAAGCCTGGTCAAACGACGCAGGGCGGCTGCAGACCATGCTACTCGCAACCATCGGCATTGAGCCATGTCTGAAAGCTCTGTATCACTACCTTGTCCCTAGGCGCACCTGAGCAGTTTGCTTGTCATGAAACTCGACCGCGCTTTTCTTCCGCCGATCTTTGTTTGTCGCACACTGCTGCATGAAGACCGGACCGGATATACCGCATTGTACTTGATATCACACGACAGTGAATCAAATGGCACAGATGAGCGAGAACACATTGTCAGCAGCAGACCGGGTGCTTGGGACACCCAAAAGTGCTGCCAGCGATAAGCCACTGCCGGCGCTACCGTTTCGGCACCTGGAGCACAATCAATTTACGAGATCTAAACAACGCTCAAGATCGGATGCAGCACAATACTGTCCCATCGAGGACGTCAACTTTCTGGAGCCTAGGCCACCACTTCCACCGCTAAATGTCGTCAACGCAGGCAGGATATGGCAGAATCGAGTTGGGTCAGCCTCAGCCTCTCCACAAGGCCGAATGCTCGTCGAATTTCCCACAACAGAAGGGTCACGAAATGACGAATCGCCGTTGTCTGAACACAGTAGCGTGGACGGTATGGGACGATCGAAGCCGCCGTCTTCTGATGCCACCGACGATATCTTGGGAATGTACGAAACGCATAGCCATCGATCTGACGCGATCCTAGACTGGGAAGCTGAAGCAATCGGGAAGCAAAGCCAGAAGCAGCCTTTTTTGGTTTCAGAGATTGCTATCGAGCCAACTCGAAATCGGTCTCATGGTAGAGGTCTAGAACGGCAGCAAGCAGAAACATTTGATGCTTCACCACATCTTGAGAGAGGATGGAGTCGACGTCAGAAGCACGCGAATGGACACCATTACGTTGAGTGGCTGGCGGCGGAGCGACGGAAGGAGGAGATGAGGATAAGGCTGAACTTGCACAAGGCAAGACGGAGAAGAAAAGCTCGCATAGCCTTGATTTCTTTTTTTAGCGTCCTGGTCTTTGCCATGGTCTGTATGGCGATTGGGTTCCTGGTTGTGAGGAAGTGAAGGGCCGTAGATGAGTAGCATTGTACAAAATCTTCAATGGTATGGTAGGGAGCGTTCTGAGCTTGGCGTCCAGTCATGTGAAGGAGATTTGAGTTTGTCGAATTGTTGGTGTGTACTCCGGCCGATGTGATTGCAGGTGTGCCACGCCTGTGCACGCCATGAGTCCGCCTGGTAAGAGTCTTAGGATCTATCCTGGCTAGACCTGGGCTCTTGCCTGCAATTTCCCTAGTCTCTGAGAATATGGTCCAATGATCTTATGTCATGAGCTTGATTGCATCGCCACTTCGGCCACGGCCACTGTGAGGTCGTTCAGTGTAATGATATCGAAGACTGCGCTGAAGGCTTGACCTGCTGGCTTTGTTCGGAGGTGTATCGCAGGTGCTTTCCTTACGGAGGGGGCGCCTCTAGGGCCTAGATCATGGTTCTTCGCGAGGATTCAGGAAACACCGTTGCAAGCAGATAGCATACGTGGGCCCGCATCGAGTCTCCCGCCCACTCGCAAAGCGACGAACCTGGGTATTTTTCTTTTGTGATAGCACGCCCGTTCTCAAGGTTTACGAGTAGTTCCACCATTCTTCGTCCAGTCCAGCCAACTCCCTCGGTACTCCGCTACATTCGTGTATCCATGCTGTTGTGCCAATTGGGCAGCGGCACTGCTCCGCACTCCAGACTTGCAGTAGAAAACCACTTCTTTGTCGGTGGCTGGCTTCTCAAAGCCGAATCGGTCTTCGAATTCTTCTTCGGGAAGGAACAATGCATCAGGCTGCGATTTAATGGGAAGGTTGATGGCAGTCGGGATATAGCCGGCTTCGTATTCAGATGGCTCGCGGACGTCTGGGTTGTGTTAAATCCTGCTTTGTAGAGGCCTCGAGTATACGCCGACTCACCAATGAGAATTCGGCCTGGCGAGGGCTTCTCGCTGATATCTTTGACCGTGTCGAAATCGTAGACTTTGGACAGCGAGCCTGAGGCGGAATGGCATCGGACGGAAGTGATTGATGGTCTCAATGGCTGCTGTGCAGGCTTCAATAGTGGCTGGACAAGGCTTTTCGCTGCTGGAAATGGGCGAACGGAGGTACAGACATTGGATCTGAGCGCAGCCGTCGCTGCTGGTCGTGCGAATGCCATCTTGACGGACATGTACTTGGTATGGTGTTGATGTTGATGCAGTGTACGGATTCTAGAACTACCGTACGGAAAGCTCCGTCTGTGCTGGACGGAGCTGCAGCCGCGTCGTACTGTACTGGATGGTTCTAGTTCTACTGTATCATATGGGCTGTATAATGGCCGAATAAGCGGCGCAGATGGCGCGCATCAAGGCCATAGCGGATGGCTCGGTACATCAGATCCAGTCGGGCCAAGTCATCGTCGACCTGCAGAGCGTGGCCAAGGAGCTGGTGGAGAATGCAATCGACGCCGGCGCCACCTCGATCGATATACGCTTCAAGAACCAGGGACTGGATTCGATCGAGGTGCAGGACAATGGCAGAGGCATCGCGCCAGATGACTACGCGGGCATTGCCCGGAAACATTTCACGTCAAAGCTATCGAGCTACGACGACCTGACTTCCCTCAACACCTTCGGCTTCCGTGGCGAAGCCTTGTCCTCGCTATGTGCCCTGTCCAAGTTTCATGTCTTGACGGCGCGCGCAGAAGACGGTGCGGTCGGCAAGAAACTCGACTTTGAAGTGTCTGGCCAGCTCAAGAGCACTTCCGTCTCGGCCGCGCAGAAGGGTACCACCGTATACGTCGAGCATCTGTTCTACAACCTTCCCGTGCGACGCAAGGAACTCGAAAAGAACATCAAACGCGAGTACAACAAAGTGCTCAACCTTTTGTATGCCTATGCCTGCGTGAGTGTGGGCGTGCGATTCTCCGTCAGCAATACCATGCCGAAGGGCAACAAGGCAGTGCTCTTCTCAACCAAATCCAACTCCTCCACCAAGGAAAACATCACGAATGTCTTCGGCGCCAAGACTTCGTTGGCCCTGGTGAGGCTGGACTTGCACCTCGACATGGCTCCCAGTATGGGTATGGGCCCGGCCTCGCAAGGTGCACGGAACTGGTCCACTCAGGCGACCCATCGCCACATGGAAGTCCATGTGCAAGGTCACATCTCGAGGCCTGTGTTCGGCGAAGGTCGGCAGGCTCCGGATCGTCAGATGTTCTTCGTCAACGGCAGGCCGTGTCAACTACCTCAAATCCTCAAAGCTTTCAGGGAAGTTTACAAAAGCTTCAATGTGTCGCAAGAGCCCTTCATCTTCGCGAACATGCTCATGAACACCAATGCATACGACGTCAACGTCAGTCCGGACAAGCGAACAATTATGTTGCACGACCAGACGGCAATGATTGAGAGCTTAAAGGAAGCTCTTACGAAGCTGTTCGATGGGACTGACCACACCGTGCCTCAGTCCACGTTACCTAACCGCAAATTGCCATCGTATCAGCCCCTCACGATACCGAAGCGGGACATCGCAGAGACCACAACGCCGGAAAGTAAGCCGGAAGGTAGTGCTAAGCCTGCCAGCTCGCCGTCTAATCTCATTCATAATTGGGTCGGGAGGGATGCTGAACCTCGAAGGGAGGCGAAAGCCAAGAACGGCGACACCAGCTACGGAAAACAAAGGCTCGTGGGCTCTTTTCAGCAGCAGCAAAACATCCCCGCTGCTGGTCCAATGACGGAAGATGTACAAGGTCCCGTTAACTGCGTGGAGCAAGCCTTGGAGTCTGCAGCGCTGCTCGAAGAAAATGAGAATGGCGATGGGGATATTCCGATGGAAGGTGCGAAGAATGCTGCCAATGACGCGGTCTTGAATCCAGATCCGCTGAGTACACCATTTGGTGACTTGTTTTCCCAGCCGCCACCACAATCGGATCGTCAGGTTCGAGACTTCAACGCTGCGCTGCAGAGAGCGCACGAAAATGGACTGCGAAAACCTGACGGGCACGCGGAAGAAAGCATCCTCACTGGGACAGGAGACACACCTGAACTTCCTGAGCAGTCTGTCAGCCACAGCATGGCTTCCGGCGCAGAACAGCAGGCCCCCATTCTAGCGATAACACCAGGGACGCAGAAAATTCCAAATGGTCCTGTCATCAATGCTTTCGAGCGAATGAGACCTAGAAGAACTCCTCAGCAGATTGCCGAAATCACTGTTGGCGATGTTACGACAACCACTGTGATAGGATCCAGTCCGACGTACAAGAAGAGGCGGATCCACCAGCCTGAAGATTCGCAGCGGGCCGCGCAGTACGGAGCGAGCCCATCACTTGTGCGCGGCTTGAGAAAGAACTTTGCTGCGCCTGGATCTCAGCTTGAGATGGAATTTGAGAGCATTGCTGCAGCAGGAAGTCCTGACAAGCATGATGATCCTGCCAGTCCAGAGAGCGCAGGCCACGATGAACCGTCAGGGCTACCTGACCACTCCAATGAGGCAGTCCATCATGTTTCTTGCGCAAAGCCGTCCATGCCTAACCTCACCTCGGATGTCCTCGATGACTTGGTTCCTGGAGATGCTAATGACGATCCGTGGGACGATGAGTATCTGAACGAAGACGAGAAGAAGTCCAGGGAGGACGAGAGGGTAGCACGCATGATACAGCAAGCGGAAGAAGCTGCCGCAAGACCAACGGATGACAATCTTAGACGGGCGGCGCAAATGCTTAAGAACGGCGGCAATCGGAAATCTTCTACTCTGCATCTTCAGGCGACCATGACGATTGACGCTGATAAGATCAGAAAGCAACTCGAGAGCTTCACGGCAACCTCAATGGCCTGCGAAAGTTGCGATGGTGACAATGCCCTCGTCAAGGACGAACTGGACGACGTTGCAGCAGAGAGCAGGCTTTCACTGACCGTCACCAAGCCAGACTTCGCCCGCATGCGCATCATTGGGCAGTTCAATTTAGGCTTCGTCCTTGCTGTTCGGCCTGCGGCTGATCCTGGCGATCAGGACGATTTGTTCATCATTGATCAGCATGCAGCTGACGAGAAGTACAACTATGAGCGTTTGCAGCGTACAGTCACATTACAATCCCAGCGTCTTGTCAGACCGAAGTCGCTAGAACTCACGGCAGCTCAAGAGGAGGTCATATTGTCGAATGGTGATGCATTAAAGGCAAATGGTTTTGAGATCGAGATCACGTTGACTGCCCCCGAATCCGATGAGCCCGCGATCACTGGTAGGCGATGTCGTCTTCTCACACTGCCCATGAGCAATGAAAAGACGTTTGACTTGTCTGATCTTGAGGAGCTGCTTCATCTGCTATCAGAGCATCCAACTGGCTCGTCGGAAGTTCCTCGCCCAAGAAAAGTGCAGCGTATGCTTGCGATGCGCGCCTGCCGTAGCTCAATCATGGTTGGCAAGACACTTACTATGGCACAAATGGCCAAAGTTGTGCGCCACATGGGCGAGATGGAGAAGCCATGGAACTGTCCGCATGGCAGACCAACCATGAGACACCTCGCTAGCCTTGGTGCATGGTCATCTTGGAATGAAGAGCATCCGCTGGGCCATGAGGACGAGAATGCAACCCATGGCGCTCAGACCGGGAAGACGGACTGGAAGGCATGGCTCGAGAGCAGATGACGCGGCGTTGCTGCTAAGCATTGATTGACTTTTGATATCGCACTATACCCAATGACATCAATTTGATCTCTAGCATCTATGTATCCTTTCGCGACGACATGGTCCGGGCAAAATGCTTTGATTACATTTCAAGCTCTTGCGGAATAGTCAAGACTGTGTAAGCCAAGCTCCTTGAGCTAAAATGGTCACCCAGCTAACTTGCCGTGCAGTTTACCAAGGAGTGTACCAAGCAAGTTCTGGTGGAGCTCCGCACAATTACATTGTTCCAACGACGCAGCACCATTCTTTGTTCTGCGCCTCGATCTTCTCATATCCAGTTTAATACACAAAGCCTGCTCTCCACAATAGCATTGTCTCGAAGAGAAACCGCATTGTGTGAATGGATTGCTAGTGAAGTCGACTCCCTGGCCTCCAGCTTAAAAGCGGAGTTCATCCTCCCATTTTTGTGATGTCGCACCAGACACTCTGATACTTGCAACACATAGCGATTTAGGTATTGCCGGACTCTACATTCATCGCGCCAACTGCAACTTCAGACTAGTCGTCTACACGATCGCCCAACACGGACTCGGAAACACAACAGAGCTCTAAGCCTCCCGACCACAACACACTTGTCATGTCTCGGCGCTCCTCTTCGAGTGGCCGACTGCGTCGGTCTTTCGCCGACGAGTTTTCCCTTCCATCTCAGGATTCCCATGGGACACGAGATCGTCGACCGAGACCAGCACCTCTGCCTTTCCCACCCATGACTCCAAGCGCGCCTCGAGCAAACAGCCATCTTGGCCAGCTCTTGCAAGCCACTGGCGTCCGGCCGTACGACACACGCATTCTCAGTCCAACCAGTGATGCCTACCTGCCGTTTCAGCCAATCAGCAACCTTCATGGCCGTCCAGAATCTTCGCCGCTCTCGGACGACTACCGAACAGGCATCGTCGAGCCCGAACATAGGGTGAATGTTGATACTGACCAGAGTTTTGACAGATTCATTGGTACTGACGGCCTCGACGAAGCAGATCTGCCAGGACTTCCGGGCAGCTTCAACACTCGAAGCTACACGCCATCGGCTCCTAACTCACTAATCCATGCTCTTGAACATGACGAGGGACCACGTGGACCACCACCTTCTCCAACACTTTCCGACGACGCCATGGATGCTATCGGCTTCCAGCCAACTATGTCGCCATATGCACCGACAGGAAGCGGATCGCCCTTGCGCGAAGACAACGTCATTCCCCATACCGCCACGGGCGATGAGGCACTGCGATTAGCACGAGAGATGGCCGAGCGCATCGCACGGGATTCCTTGCTTGCGATGATCCTGTCTCCTGCTAACCGAGCTGCACAGGCTCCCGGCCCAGGCATCTCGATCGATGCTCTGCCAAAGCGAGAGATCACAGTTGCGGATCAGGGCGAGGACGGCCAAGCTACTTGCTCGATCTGTCAAGAGAACATTGACATCGGCACTGCAGTCACGCAGCTCTCGTGTCCGCACTGGTTCTGCACTGATTGTCTCGAGCCTTGGCTGCATCACCGAACCTGTCCTACTTGCCGTGCACCAATTATGAATTCTGCATAGGCCACGATGAGAACCCTCCCCTCGTCACATCACACCTGCATGAAACGGCTTCGACTTGAAGCTCAAGGCGTTCGGCCTTTGATTTACATTGAGACTAACAGTATGGAATTTAGGCACAGCATGGACCTTTGTTGGCGGTTGAAATTTGCATCTTTTCTTTTTTTGCGGACTGCATTTCGATGTATCAAGTAAGTACTGCAAGAAAATATAAAAAGTTTTCGGGAAAGGAATGATGCTGGTCATTATTCCTTTGCTAATGCCAAAAATTCTCGCTTCACCTTGCCTTTTGCTTTCTTTTTTTTTTCTCTCCTACTACTCATAGGTTCCATTTTATTTACTTGTATTCCATAATAGAGGAGAAGAAGCCTGGCAGGTTGCATGCCACAGATTCCGGCAAATCTATGACGATCGATCCAGTGTCTCTGGGCCACCTCGTCTATTCATTAAACGGACAGCTCTATCTGCTAGCCTATAGCTAAGCCCATTGCCTCGCAGACAGAGGCCGGAAAGCGCACAGCTATTCCGGAGCGGCCAAAGAGTAATGGACAGCCCGTTTTGCGCCATGCCTGGCACCTAAAACAATATGACAGGGCTCGCAACAACGAGTTTCGTCGACATGACAAGTCTGGGCTTGAAAATCCTCCCCAAGCCAACGTAAGTTCAGGTCTACTCCATGCCTGATCTGGGACGACATCTTGGGAAAACGGAGTAATCTGGACCCATGAGAGACGCAAAGAGATTCCAAAATGCGCAGGAAGCGTTCAGTTAAAAAAAAAGGGAATGGATGACTGAGTTTTGGTGATATGAATATTCACTGATGGGGCCCTTCCGAAAGCAGCCTCCCGAACAAGAAAAAGCAGCAGAAATCTAGCAGAAAGCCTCCCATGAAATGTTAGTCTGGGGTGTAGTCAGAGCATCTTGAGACTAGCTTAAGATGATGAGAAAAAGTTGCAAGCTTACCGACGGCGGCGCCGCTGGGCATCGCTACGGTGCAGGCCGCTTGTTGACGACGGGGTGATATCGTACGTCGAGTAGCTGCCACATGGGCCGGGCCAAGGGCCAGATGAGCCAGACGCCGAGAAGTATCGGTCGTCGTTGCGGGCCTCGGAGCGGCCAATCCGTAGCGAGTCTGGGACGTAGACGTCGCTGGGTCGGGATGAGGAAGACGTGTAGCCGCGACCGTAGCTTGAGGAGCTAGGTGAGGCGCGGTAAGTCGATGAGGCCTGCTGGTAGTTGACGTCCCGGTAAGCGGTGCTAGAGAATCGTGACGATTCCGAAGACCGGTAGCTAGAGAATCGTGACGATTCCGAAGACCGGTAGCTAGAGAATCGTGACGATTCCGAAGACCGGTAGGGCTCGTAGCTCCTGGACGATGGAGAGTATGGATCAAACCCTGCGCCTCCGTAGCTCGAGATATCGATGCCAGAAGAGCCGTAGTAGTCGCTGGGCCGACGTGAAGTACTACGGGAGGTAAGTCCGGAAAGTGATTGGGTTCGGGACAATTGTGCGAGCTCGCTCTCTCGACGTGAGTAGTCGGGCTGAGGTGTCACGTCGTAGGTACGTCTGCTCGTGTGGTAGCGAGACGAGCCTTCGAGCCGCGATTGACCTAGAGGCGATACTCTGCCGGATTGGTAGGGGCTGGAAGAGGTTGAGTAGCCATATCTGATCGAGGAGCTCGGATGACCGTAGCCAGAATAACCATAAGGGTATCCGGACATTGTTGTGGTTGTGTAGGTGTTTGGAAGCGTCGGGACGCTGAAAGCAGGTGGTGGGGGACGTAGTTTTTTGATCAATGCAGTGAAGATCTGTTGGCTTATTCCTTATAAGTCGAGGTCTTCGATGCGATGTGTAAAGCTGTGTGATCATCTCCAGCCTGATGAAGCAGCTCGTATTTATGTCGTCGTCGAGCATTCGAGTCCATCGCCAGTGAATTGTCGACAACATTCACAATCCTATGTTCTTTGTAGAACAATCCCATTGCTGATGAGGACAACATGATTCTTCGATATTGACAAGAGCTTCGAGACAATGTCTTGTGTTTGAGTACAAGAGCAATTTCAGAATTGCCAGCACTGTGCTGAAGATTGCAATGTAGTTGCTGTGAGCGTTGAGAGGTCGGAATGGGTCGGGTCTGCAGAGTATAGAGAGGATGATGGAAATCAATAATTGCAGTCTCGGACTCAGCAATCCGATATAATCTCCTTGAATTCATTCGAGAGAGTCCGATACCAGAGGTCTGCGATTTCGACATGGAGGAGAATATGGCGGTCGGGTACCACATGCCATATTGAGCAGCGTCCCAAATCTAAGGAAGGTTTCGGGATCTTCATTGCGGAGCCGCAGTGCTGGGATCTTGTTTGATGCAAGTCATAGCGTGGTTGCCAACTTGCGACTCGACACATCCTGGTATTCTGGCCATCTAGACTTCGTACAGATCCTGGGAGCAACAGCGATGAAGAGCGAGGAGAGCCTCGAAGGCGCGTGACCTCGCCCATGCAGAGTTCTGAGGTAATTTGGATGACTCCGCATGAGTCGCATGACCGCTCTAACGCGAGAGGTTATCTTGCATAGTGTACATCTTTCGGCATAGAGGATGTGTATAGTAGGCGTCGGGCAATGCCGGGACATTGCGTTGTAATTCGCGGGTATACGTGGTATGCGTGGTAAATGGATGATATACAAGGGACGCATTGCATCGAGAGCCTGGTCATTGAGGCTGCGAAGACGACTGCTATAGTCGCGTCCAACGCAGGCAGCTTTATCGGAGAATTGAGCTTTAGACATGAGCCCGGCTAGACGTGGATGGGGTCTCAGGAGGGCTGCGGTGCTGTCCCGTAAGTCCACTCACTGTATTGAGACCCAGCGTGAAGGCGAGTCCGGCCGAGACTCAAGTCATGAAACCGTTCGAGTGATGAAGCAAGCGAGACCAAGCAAGTCAACGTGAATTTCAAAGGCAATCCTAAGATAGCATCAGCCTGCTCAAAACGCCGAGATCCAAACCCAGATCTTGTCTTTCATTATGCCGGAACCGAACGCCATCGCTTTGACCTGGTATCGTTTTGCAACACAAGCATGCACCCAGATGCAACATGGACAATCGCACAAGAGACTCCACTACCGGCTCAGATTCGTCTTCATAGCTTCGACCTCGTGCTTATCAAAGCCGAGCTCGTAGCGCACGTAATCTTCAACACCGCCATACTTCTTGTCAACAGTGTGTAGGAGCTTCTTCATAGCGTTCGGAGGGAAGTCCAATGCGGCCATGGCCTTTGCACTGTCGAGATCCATTTTCTCCCGCCGTTGCAGGATCTTGCCAAGCAGGAATTCTCGAACAGGCTCGACGCCAACACGAGTAAGCATGTAGTCGCGTTGGATGTCCTCGACGTCTGCGCCAGCTAGAGACAGGATCAAGGCGGATAATACACCGGTCCGATCTTTGCCTGTTTGAGGATTAGCGCTTGATTCATTGTCCCATGTGGCTTGTGTTTGTCTCATACCCGCGGTGCAGTGGATGATGAAGGGAACGCCGGGCATATGAAGGATGTGGTAGAATACTGCTCGGAATGCCATTCTGTGGCTCTCGAGCAAGTCCTTGTACATTGTGTGTACCTGTACGGATCAGCACATGACGCATGACTGCAGGTGCAGGAATTGACACGTACATCCAGACCTTTTGCGACCTTTGCCTGGATGGTGTCGCTGGCAGCGACCGTTGGATTGTCGACTGTGCTTGGCTGCCAGACGACTCGGATGCCTTCGATGGTCGGATCTGGATGAGCGGTCGTCTCCTTCAGCGATCGAAGGTCAAAGATGGTTCGAATGCCAAGGTTGCGCAGGACGGCAAAGCCAGGAGTTGACAGGTTTTCCAGAGAGCCAGATCGATAGATGAGGCGCGGTCTGATGTCTTCGGCATCGGCAGCGAGGTCGCGTGCGTTGAATGTGCCTGGAACAACGACAAAGGGTGACTTGGAATAGATGTCGCGAACGATGTCTTTGTGGATTGGCTGCAGTATGTGGGTGGCCAGCACCTCTTCGGTGTTGTATGCGGCCGGCATGATTGTGGTCAGCAGGTAATTATCGAGTAGAGAAGGGAGTGATGAGTGGTGGTGGTGGTGGTGGTGATAACTTATAAGCTCCGAGGGGCGGCTAGCACGACTGGCGGCAAGCGCGATGGGCCTATATAGACAGCAGCAGATCGCCAAGACTCATGGTCAAGCAGGAGCACGCGGTCAAGCTGGCAGGTGCAGATGTCTCAGAAGGAAGGCAGCATCTGGGTGCTCACTGCTCTGGCATGTGTACGATTATCGATACGACCTTCTCCCCCGTAACGTGAGTAACGGTGAGTTGTAACATGTGCACTCTGAGTCTCTGCCTAAGCGAGTCAGCCAATGGCAGCTCGGGTCTCTGGCCGGGATCCGAGGGCAGCAAGCTCTGACGCGACACGCCGACACCTGGCAATGACTGTACATATGCAGCCGGGTCTGCCATGGCCCATCTAGCATCTGCCATCTGCCATCCGTGAGGCTGACTTTTTCTGAAGGCTGCTGAGTGGCTGCATCGCACGGCTCCTTTCCTGTCGTTTGCCAAGCATCAGACCGCTCATCTCCCACCGCGTTGGCAGAGTGGTGATGTCGTACAGCCTTGCAGGGTTTGTTGCCTTGCCGCTCTCGTGAATGCCATGCATACCACTTCTGAGTCCCTACCAGTCGCGCCTGCTTGTACATAACTACATGTAGCAGGCGAGTGCGCCCACGCCCACGCCCACGATCCGAATGCTAAGCCGCGCGCGAACGAATCGCCCGCGCCGAGCCAATGTCGACCACAGCCTCGTTTGCAGTGAACGACCCGAGCCACTAACCACTTGTCATTCCTGCTGCAACTTCGACTGCCGACGACAATCTCATGCCAAATTGTCAGAAACGCGTCGTGTGCGCCAACCTTGCCTGCGATATCATAGCGAACAAGCCAGCCGTCAAAACGCAACCAAATATGCGTCCGGCCATCGAATGACAGAAGGGCGTGAGTTCGACACATCCGTTCATCATGTTTGAGACAATTCTAATGCCGTACAGTTGTGGCGCAGTGGTAGCGCATCTGCTTCGCAGGAGTATGCCGGAGAGCGTGACCGCGAGACAGAATGTCCGGAAGGCCAATGAGCCAAGGCGCGACTCGTCGATGGAACTCGAATGCAGGTGGTCGTCGGTTCAATCCCGACCAAGTCCAGAGAGTGGCTTGCAAGCAGGTGGCATCATATTTGTGGCATCCATCATACTTTTTTGCTACGCGCCAACCGCGGCACAAATCAATCTTGCGTCTCCTATGGCGACGCTGGGTCCTCAGGCCTGATGCTGCCAAACGAGGCTGCGGGCCGGTCTGATGCGGCCGCGTCGTCTTCGTCATAGAGTCGGCTGTCTTCTTGACTTCCGCTGTGATGCGGCACATCTCGACCAACTCGCAGGAACGAGCTCACGAACGGCGCTTGCTCCCTCCTTCCATTCTGTCGCGCAATTCAGCATACTCCCGCTCCGTTCAAGCATTTTCTTCGGTGCTTTGAAATGTCTTGTCCAGCCCCGACTCCGGCATTCATCTCTGAAATGTCAATTTGAAGTCTATTTTCTGGACAAGTGTATCTTAGTCTGCCTATACAGTGTCTCACAGCAACCTGGGTATCATCTCCGTCTCGGACGTCAACCAGAAAATTAAATGTCAAACTCCAGAACTGGCCCTTGCTGCTCCAGCCCTCCCTCACACCACAAACTTCTTGTAGATGAGGATTATGATCGCGGCAAGGATGCCATATATGGCTTTATCAATGTAAGGTAGAAGTGCGTCCTCCTGCGCCGGAGGCCGGGGTCGCTGCTGCACAGGCGCTGTAGCCATTGACCGTGGCGCTGCTGACTGCGAGTTCCGAGAGCTTTCCGGCGCAGATACTGGCACATCGGCCTGTGCTGTGCTTCTCTGCCTGACCTCAGTGCTGGCCATTGCGGGATCTGCCACTGCGAGCCGATGTACTGCTGTTGCCTCGCTCGCACCCTGCTCAGCCTTCTCTGCACTCTTGTCCTTGTTCAAGTCCTCTCTGTACGCCAGCCGGAGCTCTTCAGGTACCTCTTCCTGCTTCTTCTCTCCTCCAGCTTCCTTCACCACTTCCTCCTGCTCCGCCATGATCTGCTCATTCGTCT
Source organism: Pseudocercospora musae (assembly GCA_001578225.1). NCBI lineage: Eukaryota > Fungi > Ascomycota > Dothideomycetes > Mycosphaerellales > Mycosphaerellaceae > Pseudocercospora > Pseudocercospora musae. The sequence continues at coordinate 175,915 of LFZO01000020.1, read as the reverse complement.
TGCCGCACATATGGCATCTTGACGCCTTACTCTGCCCCGCGAACCTCCTTCTAACTTCATCAGATGTATCCATACCACCCAGCTGGCCTTTTGCATCCGTATCCATGAAACTCCGGATCGCGACCAAAGCAGTGCGGATCCCCCATGCCGGCTGCCATGTCTCTTCGTGGTGGCCCGATATGCTAAGACAGATCTCGCGATTGACCTCGAAGCGCCCTGTGGGTGTTAGAAAGCGGAAGCTGGGTGGCTTGAGAGGATATGCGGGTGGGAGGACAATGCGGCCGTGGTAGATGCCGCCGTCGAAGGGTGATGGGGCTGGAGGACCTCTGAGCGTGAAGTGCCACTCGAATAGATCGGACTCGAGCGGTGCAGCTGTGAAGTCAGAAGATGGCTGGTTGGCGAACTCGGCCGCTTCTTTCATGATCCGCCTCACGGATGGACTTTTGGTACCCATGGTGACGATGTTGTGTTAGAGGAAATGTGCTCGCCCCAAAGGTGATGATTACGTGCTTATCATGATACTGTGCTTACGACCTTGCTGTCGCGGGCAGGAGTCCCATGTGAGGACAATACGAGGCCAGCTGTTGTTTAGACTTCCAATGCTTGCCATGTGGTTCAAGTCGATCATTGGTCTGTGCTCGGTCCGCCATTTGCATGTGCTATCCGAGCTCCTCTTGATCTGACCATCCCTTTACAGGAACAGGAACATATTAGCTTCGAGATACAGATCTAGGCGAGGACAGACCGAACCATTTCATACAAGGTGGCTACTCCTCAACATGCCAGACCTCAAGCAGCTCAGACAGCTCATTCTGTCGTCCCTCTTTCGCTCCTCAGCCCGAACAGACGTCTTTCTCTCTCATCTCCAACGATTGCTCTCCACAACACGAGGCATCGAAGCAGCACTATGCACCCTATACTACACCCTAGCCTTTACTCACGCGCAGCTGACACGTCTGCTGGCAAAGAAATACGAACGACTCGCCGAGTCCATCGCTTCCAAAGCCTCTCGGACCATGCTGCCCGGCGAAACTTTGGTTGCAACTATAGAACCACCACATTTGACTCTTACACAGACATGTGCTGCAGTAAAGAGTCTAGGAGACGCGGTCGAGGACTTCAGGATGTTCACTCGGCTGTGGAATCTATTGAATATCTATCAATGGGCGAAAGATTCTCGCAATAAACAGACACGAGACCCTGCTCTGAAGCTTTTGACTTGGGCTAAGGTTGGAGCCAGTGCTGGTTTCCAGCTTTTCGAAAACATTGCATACTTGACTCGGCGAGGCGTGCTACGCGGTGATCGCTGGCGGAGTCGAGAAGCAAAATACTGGGTTTACAGTAATCGCTTCTGGCTGGCTGAAGTTGCGATCGAGGGACTGCGATTACTTCGCGTGAGACAGTTGCAGTACAATGAAGACTTTGGTGCTGAGAGCTATGTCGACGTAGGTGAAAAAGAGATGAAGATACAGAGCAAAGAGCTGGAGAACAAATGGTGGCAGGACCTGTACGCGAATCTTGGTTGGCTTCCATCGAGTGTGCATTTCAGCTTTTTCGACGAAGACACCAGCCCGATTACAGAGAGCGCTATTGGGCTCGGCGGTATGATACCAGGTATTGTTGCCTTGAGACAGGCATGGAAGGAGACAGCTTGATGAGACTGCATTTGGTCACTCACATGGAACTCGCATCTCGAACGTCTCTGCGACTCAGGTGTCTTGTGCTGCACCGCGATACGCGGCACCTCTGATTGCTAATCCATCGCAAGCCCTTTCATTCTCGAAGAAAATGTACATATAATGCGGCAAGTACGCTGGAACGAACCCTTTCAGAATAGACAAGGTCGGACGAAGCTCGCGTCAACACCGAGCGGAACTTTTGCGAAAACTCGCGAATCTGGCACGAGCACATACTCGTAGACCCGGCGAGATTTAAGGCTAAGGAATGGCCTTTCTCGAGCGCTGGCCCAGATTCACACGCCATGAAATTGCAGTAAGAAAAAATGGAAGAGGAGAAGGAAAGAGGATGAAAAGAAGACCAATCTCCTGCCGTCTTCCGAAGGTACTGTGCTTGGCTCATTCAGAGTTGGCTGTCGTCGCTCCGACATTTGAGGTCGTCAAAGTTGTTCTGTCTGCCACACTAGCTGCACAGGTAGACGGTGATTACAGAGCGAAGGCGCGTAGCCGTACACATTGAGTGCAGGACTTTTTGCAATGTTTTGCAGGCTAGAGTCCGTCTGCTCAGAAGCACTTCGAAAACGAGACCCGCCACTTTCTCTACGAGCCAACCCTTGGTAGCTGCCGCGGATGGCGGCATTAAAGTCCTCACGCACGAGCCTGAGGCTATGTGTTTGGAGAGCTCTTCCGCTCTGAAAGCCTGAAGACAGTCATATGTGACTCAACACTAAATCGTCTGACCTTCATAATGGCAGGAAAATAACCGTTCTTCATCAGATCAAAATATCAAGGTCTTCTAGTTTAATGGTTAGAACATCCGTCTGATATACCTTATCATATCAGTAACGCGGGAAAACGAGATTCGATTCCTCGGAGGACTACGATCGATTCTTTTTTTTTTTGGAGAGAATATATATCTCTGCCTTCTTGCCCTTGCACGCAGCTCTTCCTCACGTGCTGACGCCTTGCCGTAGACACTTGACCGATTGCCAACCGGTGCTCTTCAGCGCTTGGGGAACGAGCGTGCAGGCTCGCAAACGCTTGACACAAGCAAAAGCTTGGCTCAAGCGGAGAAGCCGTGTCGACATGACGATTGTGGTATATACTTTGCCATTTGGCCATGCTTCGTCCCAGGAATTTGGAATCTCGTTGCAGTCGCGCAGTGGGTGCTCAACATTATGCTGAGCGACGTTGACAAATTGGCTCGTGTTGTACGGCGCAGTTCGTTCCTGCATTGCGGCGAGGTGCCGGATGGACGTAAATGCCGGGAGTACTGAGGCGTTTATGGGTAGAAAGAGTCCTCAGAATTAGGAGATTGACATTGTCGAATGCATGCTGAATCTTCCATGCTGAGAGGAGATCGCAGTGGTCCCAAAGGTGATGGCAGTCCAGGTTTCGCTAATGGAACCTGTTGAGGTCTTCCAAACTTTGTGCTTAGGATGTGAAGTTACTGACGTTGATCGTTAGTACGTGTGCTCGCATCACTTTTGCTGTGCAGCGATGCTTGAGGGAAAAAATCAAGTGTGTACTAGGTCGTGTGCCTTCCTGCCTTCTTCAGCAGGTTTATATATCAGCCTTGTTTGCTAGTCTGGCATCGTGTTACTAGCCATGGGGACACACTCGCAGACTAAGTGCTTCACATTAGGCGGACGAGTTACCCTTGCGCGCAATCGGCGGCACGCATGATCTGGCTGTCGAGATGACACGCACGATCCAGGCATGGTTCATTCGTGGTCGGGTTGCAAACCCAACGCGGATGTGGCAAATTGTGGACATATGGTGTTAACGGGTGGCAATGCCTCGTGAATAGTCGCAGCCAGCTTGATCCAGGGAGTCGCTCGAACTTGTTCCTTCAGTGAGATCGTCGCGGTCAGCGGAACAGGAACAGTACTGACTGGCTTGTAGATGGGCTCGCGGAACATGCGAAGCCCGAGGTCATAATCCGCTCGCTGTTCATGCTTCAGTACAAATGACAAAAGCTTCTACCTCGCGCTTCTGCTTGTCCCGACTCCTCGTAAAAGGACAAGAGCGTGCAAAGTGATGGATCGTCCGCAACCGTTATGGGCCGGCACATCTGGCTCTACTCTAGCAACAGACAGCATCTCATTCGTGTCCAAGGAGTTAAACCAGTCGAGCGACAGTGCGTCGAATGCCACTCAAGCACATCAAGTCATTCGGGACGATGATTCTCCAGCAGCTCGCCGGTCTTTCTCGTTAGAGGGACCAAACGCAGTCACTTGGGAAGGCGACAGTGATCCAAACCACCCACGAAACTTCAGAGGCCACATCAAATGCGCGATAGCTCTCACTATTGGAATGATGAATCTTGTAGTGTCTCTGGCCGTCAGTCTGTTCACCGGATTCCTACCTCAACTTGGTCAGGAATACGAATATGGCGCGGAGAGAATGCAACTGTGCTTGACAGTCTACATTCTTGGCCTAGCTTTCGGTGAGTGACCTTGGCCTCGTCCCGTCCACGAAGTTGACCTTCTATGCAGGCCCAATCTTCTTCGGTCCCGCTTCCGAGTATTATGGCCGCAAGAAGCCTTTGCTTCTCGGTATGTTGGGATTTATCGTGTTCACGACGTACACAACCTTTGCTCGGGATTTTGGAGGTGTTCTTTTCTGCCGCTTTCTGGCGGGCGCGTGTGGCAGCGCTGCTTATGTCATACCACCTGGCATATTTGTCGATTTGTATGGACCTGTAGGCCGCGCCATCGGCTACCAGCTCTTTGCGACGGGCGCGTTCATTGGCGGCTCCCTTGGGCCGGGTATTGGATTTTCTGTTACCGCCCAAGGTGGTTGGCGCTGGAACATGTGGCTTCTCATTGCCGTGGCTGCCCCGTTGACAGCTACATTAGGAGTACTACCGGAGACACTCGAAGTCGTCCTGCTTCAGCGGAAGTCGAAGCGTCTGTGTAAAGAGACGGGAGATTGGACGTTGCGGTGTGCAAGAGATGAAAGGCCTGTCCGACTGCACGCATATCTTCTTAAGCCATGGCAAATGCTGATCAGAGAGCCTGTGCTTATGGTGGTCACAGTTGCGTTCACGCTGGACTATGGTATCCAGAGCCTTACGTACTCCGAGATTCCGTACGCATTCCGGTTGCGGGCATGGTCAACAGTGGACTCATCCTGGGCATTGGTGATGACGATACCTGGCTTTTTACTAGGCTGTCTGGCCACGGCGTTAGATACTAAGCTGCGACTTGCAAAGCAGCTCAGTCAAGGTAGTCTGGTCGCACCTGAGGAGAGATTGCCCCCTATGGTAAGTACATTCCTGCCTTGGCATAGTTGATCAGAAGCTGACGTGCCTAGATTGTTGGCATGGCTCTCCTTTCGCTGGCTTTGGTGTGGTTTGGTCAGACCTCAGCACAACCACATCTGCCGTGGGCGCACTTAGCCTCAGCAGAGACTACGATGGGCGTGGGCATGTTCATGGTCTGGTGTACCGCAACAGTATACGTACAAGACTTGTATGTCTCGCACTCGAATAGTGCCCTCGCGGCATGTGCTTTTGTGCGCTACTCCAGCGGTGCAATCTTTCCGTTGCTGGCTGAGCCCCTGCGGGCAGTGATCGGAGTGTCCTGGGTAAGGGCTTCTCGGCATTTGTGGACGCCGGCTGACGACGTGTGTAGGCAATAAGCTCTCTCGGCCTTATGTGCGCCGTTCTGGTCCCGTTCCATTTTGTGTTCTACTTCTGCGGTAAGAGGATTAGGAGTTGGAGCAGATACGCGCTCCACGGTAGTTTTCGTGTTGGCCAGCGAGGACTGTAGTCGAAGGTATGTTCAGGATGTTTGGGGAATGACTATCCTGGATAGCATCACGAAGCCATTCGAGAGCCAGTATTAAGTATATAGTATCGAAGTCTTGGTATTATATACCATAGTAGTATAAATATACTAAAGGAAGAGTAGGAGATATTCTAGCTATATAAGTCGTAACAAATATTCTAGTAGTTAGGAACTATTAGTAGTAATTTAGTAGATAGAAAGAATAGTGATTTTAAATAGTTAATAGTAGTAAGATATATACAGGCACCCCTCCCGATTCGGATGGACCCCTATTGGCCATGCGTCACACAATCTCATCCCAAGACCGACATTTCCTTACCAACGCCTCTCGGGTTGATTTAGATCTCCTCTGGCTCAGCATGCATGGCGCAACAAAATGCGTCGAATGCCATACTGAGCTCCAGCCGGGCTGAGCATCACGCTTCTTCTACTGCCGCGGCCGCACAGCAACCCCGAACATGGACATGGCTTCTGCCTACGAACCGCAAATTGCGAAATATCGAGTTCATTGCGCTGCGCAACTTGTCTATAACCTCGTCTTCGCCGGCGCGCAAGAGAGGCAAGACTATCGACGATGAGGCACTTCCTCAGTCTCTCAAATCGCCGGCCAAGCTCGTTTCGCTGCGGGAACAGAGAGCATTGGGCCACTCACGGAGCTCGACAGATCTGAGAGCTGTCGTTGAAGATGCTGTGATAGACTCGGACAAATTGTCCGTTGCTCCGCTCAGACCTGAGGAGGACAACGGCAGCCCCGGCTCGAAGAAAGAGCACGGCAGATCGAAAAGTGCTCTGACTGGCAGTCCAACGCGGCCCTTACATCTTAAGCCTCGCAGGCGTAGCACAATTGAGTGGCATAATGCCACTCCTCAAAGGAGACAGGAGCGGCTTGAGGACGCCATAAAGGAGCGCATGGCCGATGTCTTCTTCACACTGCATGTGCGGAACGCTGAAGGTCAGGCATACTTGCACTCTATGAATGGACATGGACATGGCTGACGATCTATGAACAGAGCCTGTCTACGTCTCAGAAACAGTTCAACAAACCATGAACCCTACCTTTCGACGTGTCGACTGGAGTGCATGTGGTCCCGACATCACTCGCCTCGATCAAATGACTTTGCGTATATGGGCCAATGATGGAAGAAAAGCATGGAGACAATTATTGCATCTCAACATGGATATGAGCGCTCTGTTGTACATTGGTAGATCCGTAGGCTTTGAACCCCCATATGTATACAATTGCGAAGACTGACAGGTGCAGCTCGATACTCTGGACCGTGGCCTGCCGGAAAGTGCAGTCCTGATTCAGCTTGGCGATGGAGTCTATACTGTTCCCTCTGGGTCGCTTGAAGACTTCATGCCTCATCGCCCTCCCGTGATGCGACAGAGTCCGACCACGCATTCTCGGACTCTCCCAACTTCATCGTTCGATGCGCTATTGCGACTGTCTAAGCTCGATGACAGCATCCAGGACGCTCTTGCTACCCGCAATCACTTTTACAATGAGCTTCAACGCATGCTAGAATCGAATCAAGCGGCCCTGAATGAGCGGGAACAAGTCCAGGAAGCTGAAGATCGGGTCAAAACTATCAACTTTGCAAAGCGGACAGTCGAGAAGCAGCTTGAAAAGGCTCGCAAACAACAGGGGGAACGGCGTGCATCGCTCAACGCTCGCAGGAAACTCATAGCAGCGGACCTGTCTTCCCGAAAAGAAAGCTCAGCCAAGGTGAAGCACATTCGTGATGAATTTCCCAACATGCGAGAGGAGCACGAAATCAAGAAGAAAGCCATCACCAACCAGCGTCGCCGCGTCTGTGAAGAGCTGCAGCAATGCTACTCGATTCAACAACTACCCGGCAAGATGCTGAGTTTCACGATGTGTGGTCTCCACTTGCCCAACGCGGAAGATCTCGATTCCGAGCCGCCAGAGACTGTGGCTGCAGCCTTTGGCTATATTGCGCAAATACTGCAACTGCTATCGTTCTATCTCCAGCGTCCGCTTACATATCCAGTGAACCCGACAGGTAGCACAAGCTCCATCTTCGACGGCGTCAGCATTCTCAATACAAATAAGACTCTGTCGTCCGAAAGCGCCGAGCGGACGGTGCGAACATACCCGCTTTTCAGCAAAGGAGTGCCCAGGTTTCGATACGAGTATGCCGTCTTTCTCCTCAATCAGGACATCAGGATCTTGTTGGAAAGCGAATTCAGCCTACGAGTTCTGGACATCAGACAGACGCTACCAAATCTGAAGTATCTGTTGTACGTCGCTACCGCTGGTGAGGGTGATCTACCCTCTCGGAAAGCAGGCGGAATACGAGGACTGATGAGAGCGCCTATGATGTCTCGCGATGGTAGCGCTGACTCCACGAGTAGTGGGCTCTCTGGCTTGACACTGGCTTCGAATGGCAAGCTGGGCTCGAACAGAAGTGCTGCCGACAGGCTTCGGGAGATAAGTGGCAAGGCCGGCTGAATATGCCAGTGCAACCAAGTCGATTGGCTCCGGCTGCCATCAAACCCCCAATAAAACCTCGGCAACTGACTGCATCTAAGTAGCAACAATATCTTCCGACACTGCTGCCTTCGCAAGCAGCTGTGGCCCTTCGCATCGTGTTCCTATGCTTGGGCGCGTGCGTGCAATGTAGTACATGCCGAAGTACTCGTAAGGAGCCAGCGCGGGTAACGTGTGTAAATCAATCTGCGTCTCTCAAACCGACACATTCGCTTCGCAATGAGTGAGTGCATAGGGATGCATGGCTTTGCGCATAGCGTGATCGCTCATGTGAAGCGCCATTCCCGTAAGAATCCCCTTTTCAAAGTCGCGAATGCTATAGCAGATGGCAACGACTTTCTCTTTCGTATCGCAGCCCAGGTGCTAGGGTTCGAGGTCATCGATCATTTGACCAATGTCGTCTCTGACCGAATCGCGGCGGTGATAGAAGAGTTGCAGCATTGCGATCCCTCAAATTTCCTCATTGGCGTCGACTTCATTCAAGGCTTGGCATGGATGGTCTTGTGAATGGCAGTTCTTGTACCGATCGAGTCAATCAACGACCAAAGCTGTCGATCACGTCCTTGCTGTGTCGGCCTGACCGCCGGCTCTCGTGCATCAGTCGGATCGAAGCCACGGTGCAGGAAGAAAGCCACGACGACATTGTGGAATGAGACTGGCGTGCGATTTCCATCGACTGTGTCCATGGGATGCAAGCAATATCTGTCTGTGGATCGGCCATAAGCTTAGGGCCCGTTCTCGCGTCCGTTTGTCGTACCTCGTTTTTTCCAGCTGTATGCGATAATCGCGACTGTTTGGTTTATCGTAGTGTTTGTCGTGTCCATTTTTCAAAGTGGAGTAGATACTCGCTTACGGTGCTGTGTGTGGTATAACCTACGAAAAATCGTCGTCTTTATATCTTTAGAGTAGTATCTACTATCGTCCTTAAAAAACGCCGCTATTACTACTAGTATTGCGCTATACTATAGAGCTAGACTTAAGTAAGGAAATATAAGTAGATATAGATCTTCGAAGTATATATAATTAACTAGTATAGTAGAATATATTAGTTATAATAGTTATACTAGCGGTAACACTATAGGAGTACGGTCTTCAAATACTAGGTAGTATATAGACAATATATATACTAGTCACTTTAGGCCAGCTTATTGTTCTATTCCTTATAGACAGTGACGGCAGGGCGTTGCCCCCGAAGCATCGTCAACGGACGAGATACTAGGCAACGCCCTCGGCTTGCCATATAGAGCCTAGTGATCTCGCATCGGGCATTTCTTTGAGCTTAAGCAAATCAAGCATAAGCTTATCACTCCCGAGGGGTTCTGCTGTACTCTGTTGATCCGCTGTCGAAAAATGCGCAGGTTCGAACTTCGAACACAATGGCGAACCGTCGCTTGACGCCTGACAATGCCGCAGTGTGTCATCATGTGACAATTGCTTCACGTTGCCCTCGTTTTAAAAGTACCTTTCAAGGCAAACATTGTTGGACGATCTCAGCTTCGGCTAGCATTACGGCAAGAGATGGCCATTGCAGAACCATTGTGAATTGCTACCGATAGGTATGTCGCTGAACTCATGGCATCTGCAAACAACACCGCAGGCCCGCACATTCTACACTACAGGCCTGTCAATGGTTCCCATTTGCGTCAAGCGGGCGAATGTATCAATTAGTTATTCAAGAAAATAAGCTACCAGTCACATAGCAAGAACATCCCGAACCGTTCTATCCGCAAAGCTAGAACTATTCCATGCTAGGCAGGAAGATGTCTTGGTGACATAGCTTTCAAACGCTTCATGCAATGAACATTGTTCAGCTCCAATTCGGTCGCGTTCTTCTCGGATTGCCTTGCTGAGATGGTCTTCCGATGTCAATCACCGTCTATACCATCTGACTGCGTGTACTGCTTTCGGTATGTATCGACAAGTTCATGGCGGAGGCGCAGTGACGATCGCAACGGTATCACATCCGACTTGTGTTGTGCTTAGCTTGTCACAGGCAGCGTTGCGACACCATCGCATTTCAAGCATGCCGGTATGCAGATCTCTACCTTCCAGGTCGAAGGGGTCTCAATATGGCTAATGCGATGCCGCTTCACGAAGAGTGCATGTAGGCATGGTGTCAAAACGTCGAAGGTGAAGGCCCACAGCTTCGTGTATATAAGATGCCATCTTCCCTCATAGGATCTTATTACTCAGAATAACAGTCCCAGTCTGAAAATCCATTCGACTTCCAACAACTCGACAATATGCTCTCCATTACTGCCACTTTGGGACTCTTGGCCACTACCGCTCTGGTCCAAGGTCTTCCTGAGCCACTCGAGAAGCGATACACAACGGTCCAGAATGTACAGCATACCTTTTACGGATACCCTGACAACAGTCCACCAGGCAGTGGGATCGCCTACGATTGTGGACGTGGGTACACTGCTGGCGGCAGCGGCACCTATGATGACCCACGTACCATGGCAACTGCACCAGGCGAGTTTGCCAAATGCGAGATCGTTTGGGATCCGTATACGGAGAAGTACCTGAGGTTCGAGGACACCTGTGATCAATGCATCAGCGATTGTAAGTCAGCCTGTTGATGGTGTTCGTCGTTATATATATCAGGGACTCATCCAAGTAATAGGGAAGAATGGCAAGTACCACATCGATATCTGGACTGGATCCTCCTCGCAGAACGGCGGACAAGCTCAAATCAATTGCGAGGACCAATTGACGCCCAACCGAGGCCACAATGTCGTTCGTGATGGCAACCAGAACCACAATGCCAACACTGGTCCACTGTACTCTCCATCATCCGGCTGCCATCCAGAGAATGTGTACCCAAATAGTGACTGAGCGGCATTCAGAATTGAGGAGGAGAGATGCAGCATGTACGTACTAGGTTGCTCTCATTCCAGATGCGTCCGAGCTAGATCTAAGGACAAACTTTGGAACACCTTGCCGCAATCCCATTGTGTCATATATTCTCCGTCTCTAGCCTTCAAAGTCCCGAACGATTGTTATGAGAAAGAGGAAAGCAGAAGGACCACCCTGATGGTCCCACTGTACTTCCTGCCAAGCTTCACAAGGCTCGGTCCGAGAATGCTTGAAGTGAATCTACCGAGCCTGTTCTCCGTTCTCCTTTCTTTGCATGCTCAGCGAGGAGGAGGCGGAAGGGAAACATCGCGGCAGTTAACAAGACTAGAAGTGTTAACAATCATGGTGGGGATGTATCCTGCCCCTCCCACAGGCCCGGGATTTGGATAGTGCTCTCTCTGCACCAGGCCGGAGCCCTTTTCACATGTCTACTGCGTCTCGCTGGCGCCATCAGTTCCTGCCATCCTGTCAATGATCATTTCGACAACGCGATAGCATATCCACAAGAACCATGATCAGCTCGGCGGAGGTTCGCCTCCATAGCTCACGACAATCTTGCTGGGTGATCATTTCTGGCAAGGCATACGATGTTACCTCATTTCTAGATCAACACCCTGGGGGCCCGAACGCGATCCTCCGCTTTGCAGGCAAGGTATATCATATCATTCCCAGTCGATGCATGTCTGATACTGAGTCCACGGTGCTGTTAGGATGCGACGGCGGAGTACGAACCTATTCATCCCGATGGCACTTTAGAAAAACACCTTACTAAAGGTAGTCGCTCGTCGCGACGGCGACGGAGCTTGAGCTAGCTGAGACAAATGCGCTGACACTTACTGAAGCTCAACATCTTGGTCCGGTAGAAATGAGCAATGGTCCGGAGCAAGCTCAGATCTCACTGCCAGCCTTTGCTCGGGCAGCGGAAAAGAATGAATCCACAAATAAGCAGACACCACTGTCTATGCTACAGAACTTGGACGAGTTCGAGACCGAAGCACGAAAAGTGTTATCCGAAAAAGCTTGGATCTATTACTCATCAGCATCAGACACCCTCTTCTCTCATACAAACAATCGCTCTGCGTTCGCCAAAATCTCCCTGCGCCCACGAACGCTACGAAATGTAGCGCAAGTATCCATGCGAAGGACTATTATGGGTTGTCACAGTTCTTTGCCAGTCTTTGTTGCACCTGCAGCTCTAGCAAAGCTTGGTCATCCAGATGGTGAACTCTGTCTTGTTCGAGGAGCAGTCCGCTCCGACATCCCATACTGCCCCAGCACGTATTCATCCGTCGCTCACGCTGAGCTCACAGAGTGCCTACAGGAGGAACGGCGATCTAACGAGGGTCGAGGAGCACTTTTCTTCCAGCTCTACGCTCCCATAAATAAGCGGGAAGGAACTTTGAAGCTCATCGCAGATGCCAAGGCACTTGACTACCAAGCCTTGGTTGTGACGGTGGACTCCGCAGTCATAGGGAAACGCGAAGCAGATGATAAATACAAAGCCATGCTGGATTACGAGTCTGGTCTCTCAGATCCGCAGAGCCTACATATGTTCCACACTCTCAACCCAAACCCTCCTGTGCCTCGCGGCGCCCACTCATCCACACTCGAGTGGGACGATCTGAAGTGGATCCGAGAGGCATGGGGCGCTCGACCGATCATTCTCAAAGGCCTTGCAACAGTTGAGGATGTCGAAGAGGCGGCAAGGCGCGGAGTTGAGGGAGTTTACCTCAGCAATCACGGAGGCCGCCAGCTTGACTTCGCCCCGAGCTCATTACATACGCTACTGGAGATTAGGACGTTCCGGCCGGATCTTTTTGACAAGCTGGAAGTATACGTGGATGGCGGCTATCGCAGGGGAACAGATGTCATCAAGGCGCTTTGTCTAGGTGCTCGCGCTGTCGGCTTTGGCCGACCGTTCATGTACTCATTGTCCGGGTATGGGACGGAAGGTGTTTGCAGGGCGATCGAGAGTAAGTGTTGATATCCCAAAATATGATCTGAAAAGGGCTGCCAACTGACGTACCGGTAGTCCTCAGCGATGAGATTCAGACTGCAATGCGCTTGATGGGAGTGAATAACTTGGACCAACTGGACACCAGCTACGTGAATACGGCTCTATTAAAGCTTGAGATGCCGCAACTGGACCAGAAACGTATGCTTGGCAGCAAGCTATGAAGGACGAGACGCGTTCATAGTGTTCAATATTACAAGGTCTTTCTACAGTGACACCTCTGTGGGAGTCAACAATCACGACATCACATTTCTCGGGTCCATATCCGGTGCGGCGATGGATCAGATTTCGTTTGGACCGCCTAGAAAGAGGTCAAAAGGCTCTGCTTGGCCAGCTCCTTGGCTTTCGCCGAAGGTGGAACTCAGATGGCTTGCTGTGTGTCCTGGTGCCAAAGAAACCTGCCATACATGTACCCTCAACAAGGATCGAAAAAGTTGAAGCATGCGTGACGTTACAGGATAGTGTTTTTGGCCTGAGTCAAACATGTCGGAGAGGCGGCAGAGCCAAGCAATATCGGGATTCGGTTATAAGTAGTACACAGTACCAGCCCAGTCCTCTCAATGTTGAGTACACGACTAAGCAAGCAGCGCTGCCGCCACGAACATGTTGTTGAGCATGACAGTGATGACGTTCTCGATTGCAAAAATGCGTTGGTAGGTTGATGTGTCTGAGCGAAGCGTTTATGGAGGACTATTCTGATGCCACAACGCTGAAATTGGAGGCCATGAGCCCGCTCCGAAATACATATGCATCCCATGGGCATCACTTCAACTTCTTCCGGAGTCACTGCCGGCAATGACGCTGGAGTCACATTGATACCATCTACTGCATCTGCTACCAAGACTCAACCAATATACCACACGACCGATCCTGCTTCTTAGGGAACGGTGGATCCTTCACAAATCCCGGAAGCAGTAAGACCTTTATGCGCCACCTTGCATGATGAGAAAGTTGCTGTGACCTCTTATGTCGAACCTGATAAAGACTTTGTCTACAATAAGTTCGAGCGAAACGGACTGGAAGGCGCCCGGTACTATGTCTTGGACAGTACCTCAAGGATGCGTGTAAGAGCTAGTGCATTGGAACAGTTGAGTTCCAATACTTTTCAGAGGAGCAGTTTCCCAAGGGCTTCGTCGGCGAGAAGATATCTAAGGCCTGCTACGAGCAGACTGATCACAAACAAGCCACCGATGGGAGGAAACACGTAGAACGACATAGGCATACACTTCCCGGCGAAGGTTTCCAGTCAAGCCTGTAGAATACCAGGTAGACCGGGGCCGAAGCCTGGCCCCAACTGACTACCTATCTGTTGAATTCGGAGAAGGACACGACAAATTGCTTGAGTGCAACAACACGCCTCCCGCAGACGCCGTATCGCCTCTGATCGAATCAGGTCCTATCGCGGACGAAGCAGGAGAATTCTACCAGAGTCTGGACGCCTGAGGTGTCAGGGCCCACAGAGTTACTTAGAACCTGCTCAAAAGGGCTGGCCAGACACCACCAATTCAACCCAACGAGTGGGACACAGGAAAGGAAGAAAGGCTTAAAAGCTATGGTGTTTAACGACGTTCCGGTCATTCTAGACTCTGATAAGGGCGATCCAAAGAAGTATGCACTCGTGCTAGAGTATCCGTGCAATATCTACCGCGAGCCTGCGTCACAGATTCGTCCGGCTCCAGGAGGGAGCATCATGGAATTTCGGTTCCCGCAATACGGAGAAGGATGATGTCGTTGCTTACTTCCAAAAACAGCAAATCAACAATTGTATGTCAAGTTCATTTATCCCGAGCATCGCGAAAGACCATGCTGACTATTGTCTTCTAGGTGCTATGATGCCGATCGACCATCAGAATATAGTAACATATTGGAGCGTGGTTCGACAGATGTGTTGCCTACAATACCTCATTGATCGATATGTCCGGTAACAGCATTTGGGTGCAGAAGGACGTTGTCGCAGGTCACATGTTCTCAACCACTGACCCTGATGTCCAACACTCTAACTAGACTGTCCTTTCCATTAAGGTGTTGGGCGATGACCATGTCACTGCTTGGCCATGGAGTGGCGAGATCTTCGGTAGCTAGGTCTTAGACGGACGAAGATTGTTGCTTCAGCCACAAGACCATGAACAGGATTTAACACAAGCACGGGTTGGAGAGTGCATCAAGGACGACAATCCGGTATCTTTGACAAGCTGATTGTGAAGCGACCTTATTTCAATCCCTAGCAAACACTTATCGGAAGAATTGATCTCGACGCATTCCTCCACGTTCCACAAATACATCGTCGTTCCGATGTGGTCGACCATAGTCGACAGTGTTTCTTCTGGTCATTCTGTCATACACGCGCTCGCCTCGGCGCCTATCCCTATCTCTGCCGCCGCCAAATTGCGCACGAGGGAAGTTCTGGCTCTCAAACTCTGGTAGTAGGCGCTGTGCCACAGGTTCGCGAGGGTAATCGTCAAAAGTAGCAGCATGAATCAAGGGTGGTCGTCGCATGAATCGGCCGGGAGAAGGCGCTCTTGATGGCAAGTCAATCAGATTCCTGCGACTGCGACGGGAATTCGAGTTGTGAGGTTCAATGAATGCTCGTGCATCTTGTAAGCCTGCAGAGCGACGTCGATCCTGTGGATAGCCTCTAGATTCCCGGTATTCCTTGCTCGATCGTCTCCCGCCAAGACTACCACTAGGGTAGATCTCACTACGCCCCGGACTTGAAGGTGGAGTGAACGAAGCTCTTGTGTCGTTATCGTCCCCCCAGAAGTCCCTTCGATCACGTCGTTCACGGCGGTATGACTCCTCACTGGAAGAGTCGCGGCTGTGCCAAGCATTGACTTTGTTCTGGGGACTCTGAAGTTCGAGTTCTTCAAATCTGGCACCGAGCTCGTCCATCTTGGTCTCAATGCGACGTTGGTTAGCGCGCTGCTGACGACGATCTTCTTCACGTTGCTGTCTGTCTTCTTCGCGCTGGTCTTCGATCTCTCGCTCCAGCTTTTGCTGGCGTCGGAGTTCATCATCGCGACGTCGTGAAGCCGAGCGAGCCCTTGAGCGTGAGCGGCGACCGTCGTCATCGTCCATGTGCACTAGTGTCCGAGCCTGTAAGCGGGGGTTGCGACTGAAATCAGGTGCGAAGCCGCGGTGCTCCTCGTAAAGATCAGGTGTATCGAGTTCTCGATGTGGTTGAAATGGATTCGCCCCATGGCCCGAGTGAGGGCGTGGATGCTGTTCATGAGGGTATAATGGAGGCGGGAACGGAGCGTCCAATGGGATGGCTCCTGGAGGTGGACCAAACGGCTGCATAGGTGGGTGTTGCTGAGCTCCATGGCGTCCTCCTTGATGAGGCATGTTAGGAGGAACATCATCGATATGATCGCGTCCCCGCGAAGCGAATGGGTCTGGCATGGGTCCATCCCCGATGATGTCGTCGATGTCATGGGTATCTTGCTGTTTATTGTTCTTTTTCGTGCCCTTCTTGCTACCCTTCTCTTCTTTCTTCTTGGGAAGAGGGTCGGCGAGGTCAATGATTTCACCGGCTGCATATGTCGCAGTACCTTTTGTGTGGGCCCGAGAGTCCTTCGATGGACCATCCCTCTGCTGACGTCTGATGATGACTTCAATCTTGGTACATCTTGTCACGCGCCTCCAGTAGTCCTTTTCGATGGTTGGCTTCACGTAGTCTAGCACCCATTCCGCATCGTTGTTCTTCTCATTTGCCTGGTGGTCGTCTATCAGTCTTCCAACAACACCTTGCTGCGAAGAGTTCAGAGTAGAGAATGCTTTGGCTGGGCCGACGTTCGTGAGCGCTCTATGCTTACGTGACATCTCGGCAAGCTTAGCATCGTCAAAAGGCATTGCACGCCGACCGACTCGTGCCCAGCTCAGCCGCTCTCCAGGTACTGGCGCTGCCCTTTCCAGATAGAAGCCCTCATACCTGGTCTCGACTGAGGAGTTCTTGTCGTTCTTGCTCTTGCCATTCTTGTTCTTGCCTTGCTGATTAGGCGTTCGTATCTCAGTACGCAGGTCATGATCTGAAAAGTCGCCCACATCAAATTGAGGATGGTTCGACCAGCCGGCCGGCTCTGGCATGCCGTGTCCTACCATGACGAACGAATGTCGTTACAGATTGACTTTGTTGAATATCAGCACTGACAAGATATCTTGATATTGGCTGGAAATCGAGGTATTTTGTGAGGCGAACCAGGCAGCGCCGGGTCATGCTAGTCTCATAAAACGTGTCAGCGTGAAAGATCAGCGAACAGGAAAGATGGAGGAGTGGAAAGAGGAGTCACGAATGACTCTAAAGAAGTCTGCCTCAGTGCCACAAGGTGTTTTAGATACATGTTGGCAGGTTTGCCTTCGCAAGGCAAAGTCGCCCGAGTGCATGTAGAATGTAGTGGTACTCAGGGAAGGGCGGAGCTCTGTCGATGCGAATGTCATCCGGGCCCGATCACACAGCTTGAACGTCGTTGCTGAACAGTGCAGCCGAGAGCATTGAGCAGAGAATAAAGCAAGGCAATCGAGAGGCCGCCTGGATTGGCTGGCCTATGCTATACCACTTTTGGGTGTCTTTGCCTTGAAGATAGCTCCTAGACAACTTGGAATGGTGCGGTCCGCGCGATGGATGCGAGCTGTGAATGGCTAAAGGCAACCACTGTCTTCCCCGCAACGGCAGAGTGAAAGATATCACAACTGGCAAGGTTTGCAACTGTAAGGCTTTTTTGATGAAGCATGATAACAGTCAACCACAGGCGATTCTCCTGCTCAGGATAGCGAACATAACGACAGCTAGGCCAGTTCATCCAATCAAATCGGCCGAATCGAAATGCAGAACCACGCAGCTCTGCCCACACCGGAGAGGCTTTGAGATCCGAGGTGGATAAGCCGAGCTCTTTAGCCTGCATGTTGCCCCGTCCACACCATCTTCGATTGACAGCGTCCTAGCTGAAGGCCATTGTCTCGGGTGTTGTACAATTGTTCCTGTCGTGAATAGTGTGTGCGAGTCGAAGGAATGATCACAACGGGCGCGGTCGAGATAAGCTCTATATTAATGCCAGGAGCATCGCTGCTTCCTCACAAACAAGGATAGTTGATCATGGTCGCTGCATCTTCTTCTCTTCGACCAATTCCCAATGTGCCGGACTGTCTAATGCACACGATCAACGTGCTCAGTGAACCGAACTTTGCGTGATGTCTATGCAAGCGATGTGGAAGGCGACCGACAGGCTCGAAGATGCAGTGATGCTTGGGAGCGGACACACCAATGCGTACCAATGCGTAGACAGCCCCGCTTGATGAGCTGGCAGTACAGAAGCTGCAAGCCTCAGCTGCATTTCCAGATTGGCGTCTGTCACCCCAGCGTTTGCGTGCGAATGCCATCGCATCGGAGCTGGCCAACACTCGGCAAGGAGGACCACGGAACACACGCTCATGGAAGTCAATATGATAGGCCGGCAGAAGCGAGGTGACGGCGCAGAAGAATGGAAGCCCTGTTCCCATAGGCATGGCCATTGGTGTCCAGAGTGTAGAGCTGGACATTTGAGAAGGTGATGCTCGGGTCGACTTGCAGGCTCGCTCTCGAACGAGGAGGCTCATGTCAAGGCTAAGACCAGGTTACTGTTTCCTTGTTCCAGATTCATGCAAGAGGCGGGCGTCGAGAGCATTTTCATACTCGAGACATCGACAGGGTCCGTCAGAGAAGAGCCTTGAAGCGCCTTCTCTTCTGAGCTGGGTAGTGTCCATGGCTGAAGTATGCAGGCCGCAATGCCTTCCTGGCCTAGGCTCTGTAGCACCGTTCTACGTGTGCTCTACCAAATGTAAGAAGGTGCAGACGCATCGGCTTCGCCACTTCTGAGTCCTCTCGTCTTGTGTCTCGATATGACACTTCCAACATTGCTCTTCACCGCATTCTGCACTGTGCATTCCATCCCGCTGTGCCCGCTTTGCCCCCGAGAGTCTCCGTCGAAGCATTGGTATAGCAACGTCTCTGGGTTTGCCATGATCTACTCCTTCCGCCAACCATTTCTGGCATCCATGATCGTTTCGACACGTCGCTTTGCGGGTGAATTGAACGCCTTCAGCTGTGGCTGGCTTAGTTCTAGGAGGCGATGGTGTTGCTCGCGTTGCATGTACAAGCTGGGTGTGGGAGGTGTGTCGTTTTCGAGCGTATGAAGACCATGTTAGTGATAGGTGCTGTATCGGTGACCACTTGGGCAGGTAGACTTCATATTGCGGTCTATGTTTGCGAAGACATGGATTAAATCATCGCACGAAAGTGACACGATTTCTTGGCACAATCGTCCCCCCCAAGTCATCTCCACCGTCCGACACTCCGCAACGAGCTGTATCACGCTCAGCGCAGTGGATCACTTATGTAATACTGCATTGTCGAGCGCTTAAACTGTATGGATTCGATTGTTCTATGTCTCTATCTAATACCATTAAGATATAGCTGAGAAAATTCTGCAGTCACGTGACTGGGCAGACCTCGGCTAAGAAGTCATGTGACTAGGCAGACTTCGGTCATGTACAACACACCCCCTTACCTTTTCCAAACAGGATCCTTCCTATTTGGGCAAGGTGGTTAGTGCATCTTATTATATGAAAAAAAAAAACAAAAGAAATCTATCTTTTCCTCCCTCTATACCATTTTTTGCCAAAATAGCAAAAAAAATAGTTTAAACTATACAAAGAGAGAGTCTTATTTCATACCCCGAGTACCCTAGTAGATATCGTTATACAATCTAGACTACATGTACACTTTCATGTATCGCTTCCATTTCTAGAATGCTATTGCCTTCTCATTATAGTTAAAGCTTAAATAACACATGTTACTAATCCAACTAATAGGATCTATAGTATCGGGTTCAATTCTAAACTATAGCCTTTTATAGTGCACTATCGGTTATTAGTAGGTCCGTATAGGTAGCATCTAATTAGACAAGTAAAGGATTAGGTAAGTGTATATTTAGTAGATAGGTATTTGCTTAGTTAGGATCTATAGTATAAGTAGAGATACTACCTCTAATTATAACTACTTTACTATTATAAGTATTACTAACGACCTCCGCGGGCTTTTGATTAGCTAAAGTGAGTTGCAAAGTAATAATATAGGCGATAGTAAGGTTGCCCTACATTAAGTAGGTAGTAGTAGGGGTCTATTATACTAGGTAGTAGTAGGTAAGGTTAAGAGCGGAAAGCACCGTCCGCTCTAATTAGCCCTCGTTATCGTATTAGTTACTTCTTCTAGCGCTATTTAATAGAATAGGGCTCAATCGACTTAGCTCGGTAGCTAAGTAGGTAGTCTACTTAGCCTAAGTTACTAAATGAACCTCTATTGGTTCTATAGACCGTATATCTTAGTTATTCCGTCTACTAGCATATCCTATGTTACTAGGTATTCGCATTGAATACGGCCTACTTCGTATTCCTATCGAAGCTAGCATTAGTATATATCTATATGCCTAAGCTTAGTGTCTAGCTTGCTAGCATTAGCCTTAACAATACGGATGGTCTATATATTGTCATAGTATAGGGTAGGCTTCTAATCTAGTATAAGGCTAATACTAGTAAAGAATCGCTTCTACTAGATTATCTCTAAGCCTACATGTAATGCTACAAGTAGCTCTACTTCTATAGTTAATTTAGTTATAGTAGACTGTCGTACTGCCTTCTAGTCGACTAGTCCATTGAATAGGCTAAACATCTAGCCTTCTAATGATTGCCTTATGCCCTTATAGTTACTATAGGATGCATTAGAAGCACCGTAAAATTCAAGAAGCTAATAGCTTAAATAAGTAGTAACTACTAGTCCATTGTCATTATATTCTAGGCAAAGATCCCTAGTCTATAGGAGGTATTTGATGCACTATTTAGCGGCTACAATGTCACATTTCCTTAGGTTCTATAGGGCTTTTAATAGTAGTAACACTGCCTTAGCAATGTTAGGTCTTGTCTATACTACTACGAAATT